>WEDG01004654.1:0-88092 GCA_017591395.1 Schistocephalus solidus | reverse complement strand
AAATGCCAAACCAGATCTCTAGTAGTTAGGGTTTACCATGTACTACCTATTGAAATAGATTTTCTGCCTCTTGGCAGCCGATTCTAAATTTTTGTGTGCAAAATTGTATGTGAACCTCAAAGGTTGTGTAGCGGCCATGTGTAACTGTCTAACACATTAACTTGATGCGGGTAGGAAACTCAAATCAGTGAGGAGCCTTAATTGACGTCCCGTCAGCAGAAATAGCAGGGTGAATAGGCGGTCGATACATGGATATTGGCGCGGCATGCCATAACGGCACAATACAGTCGTTTATCAGTCATGAGAGGATGATGATTTTCGGCAAACGCTCTCAAAAGTTGGACCAGTGTACGGTTGCTTCGCCCCACTAGTCCACTTCTTCGTGCAGGCTGCTGCGAGTCTTGTAGCTGTCAAGAGATCACATACATCTTGCGCTAATTTTATTTTGAATTATCCTTCACAGTCCGGAAATGATCGATAAGCGGGGCCCACAAAACGGCATAAATCCAGTCGTTAAACACTGCATTTGTCCCTGCCACGGTGGCCTGCCGTAATAGTGGCACTTCTATCCGCCCACTTGGTGCAGTACTTCACCATCACCGGCACGAACCTATGGCCAGCTGTTGTGAAGGACAGAAGACCAATTTTGTCAATGCCTTAATGTTGGAAGGGAAGCTGGTGTACTTGGGTTGTAGGATGCTTGTCTCTGTTGTCCTGGTGTCTTAAATGAAGCACATGTTGAACATGTATTACAAAGGTAGCTAATTGACCACGGAAATGGGCAACCAAAAATCGTTGACGGGCAGCTGCTTCCGATTTCGTCTGTCCCACGTGTCCCAACTCATTATGTAAATCAGAGAGCATTGTAAGAACGAGGCTTCCAGGTAAAAACTAGTTGATCAGTTTTTGTATTGCTGTCATGAAAGAGCAGAATATTTTTGTCAATGTGTAATCATGTCCATATAAGAAGTGATCATAAATGATTGTGGTGTCAGGTTCCGTGTTCTGTGAAACGGCGCGATGAGGTCTTGTCAGCTTGCTGGCGTGATGTTGTTGATGTCGTATGTGGAAGTCTCCTAGTCAGAATTCAATAAGTTTTGGGCTTCAAGACAGGGTATCTGAATTTTTGTGTTGCCCACTAGGGCGGTAAAATGTGGGTAATATCATATTCCTGTAGAGATTTCCCGCCAACTGGAACTTTTTCCTCTGCATCCGTTGCATTTTGCAGCCACTGAAGGGCTTTTTATGGTCCGAACGGATGATTAAGGTTTTCCCCTAATAGGTAGGGTCAGAACTGATAAATGAAAGTGATTAAAGCTAATAATTCTCTCCGATATACGCAAACATTTAGTTGGAGATGTAACAGTTTTACTAGCAAAGCAGACGACTCGTTCCAGTCCACTCTCAGCAACTTAGCGACAAGATGCCTCCCATAGAAGTATGTACCGGCATCTGTATTAGGAATTAATGGTGGTACTGTGTTCGAAAGTATTGGGAAGCATAACTATGGAAGCTAAGTGGAAAGGCGAGCCTTAAGTTTATCAAACGCTGATGGGCACTCTATCGGACCAAATGAATTTTCTTCCATTTTTCCGTAAACCTGTGTAACGGGTGAGCGATGCCTTAGAAATCAACAATGAAGCGTCAGATTCAGCTTCTGTCAGTCATCCTAGCAGTTTTAAATGGCTTTTTGTTGAAAGTGAAAAACACAACCTGCGGCAAGAGACAATTTGGAAACACCATAACAGGAGTATAAAGTCAAAAACAACTACCATGAATCTTTCAGGTCATTCAGAGAAAAATATGGTCAACAGTGTATTAAAGGACGCCCTAGACCGAGAGAATTGCGCAGGTTTCCAGTTTTCACCTTAATCAAATGCTCCTACCCCGAAGGAAAGGATCTTCCCTAACCTTGTTATGTTTCAGCACCTGCTGAACAATAAACTTCATTCAGGAGAGAAGGTAACCGTTCGCGCAGCCTTCAAAACCGGAAAAAAAGGATTTTGAACAGTCAGAAACTGTGAGACCCTGGTCTATCAAAATTTTCTTGGACAGCAAGACAGAGCTAAGCTACTTCTCTCTAAAAAGACCGACCTCCGAAACTGTTGTAAGGAGGTTTTTTAAGCCAAACTACTCTCCAGCAGAACGCTTGAGACGCCGTGAATTTCTGATGGAATTTAAGAGGTGATTTGCAGCTAGAGAGAAAAACCTGGTTTTTTCAGGGGACATGTGATAAAGATAAACATGGCATTGCTTTGGAACCAGGCAATGCTCACGACGGCAGTGTCAAAGTAGTATTGGGAAGCTCGAGACAAACGGAATTGGGCAATGCCGAGTGTTGCCAACTTACATTTCTGTGTACCAACGCCCAAAGTCTGTTTTGAAGCTCGACGAACTGAAAATACAGGTAGCCGTTCTGACTCCTGATATTATAGCAATCGCAGAAACATAGCTGTCACAGAAAATCAGTGATTGCGAAGAAGCATTATCCGGGTACCAGTTGTTCAGGAGAGACCACACCCACCACCAGGGTGCAATATTTGCAATGTATGTAAAGATCAACGTAACTGTGTGTGAAAGGACAGAGAAGCTTACCAATATTATTGAAGCTATTTGGCTGACTAAACAGACAGGGGGATTGCAGCCCCTTGAAGCTATGACTCTCTACTGACCACCGGGGACGGATACCCACCCTGATACGTATTTGCTGCAGAACATAAAGGAGAGTGTTAGTCGGCCTGATGTTGTTCTCATGGGTAACTTCAATGCACCCAGTATTCGATGGAACGATAGGCAGGCGCAGTGCTCAAATTATGTCTTCCATCACCCTCTGCTAAAAAAGGACTTGAAGCTCTTCGCACACAACATTAATTTGTTCCAGCGAGAGCATTTGGAGGAAAACAGGCTAGTTGTGTATATCTCGTCTTCACTAAAGATCCTGATAGTATAGCCGAGGTTTAATGCCTACCTCCACTTTGTCAAAGTGATCATGCAGTACTTTCATAGGAGTACGGTTTATATTCTGTTCCATCTGCAATAAATGAAACCAGGTCCTATCTATGGCGAGAAAACATTTACAAAATGAGAGCTGAGGCATCAAAAATAGACTGGGATCTTCTCTTCAGAAACGTAACCAAGGACTGAAATTTATTTAAGGAATGTTTATTGAATTAAGTAGAATGCCACTGTTCTTCATCAAAACTTAGGTTACCCAACAGACCACAGTGGCTAACAGTAGATCTTAAAAGATAGAATAACAGGAACTGCAGGTTTTGAAAGACATTTTGCCTATCCAATGAAAAATGTAGCCTTGCAAGCATACAAAATTCAAAGGAACAAGGTTCAAAGCTTGACGGCGGGATTACAAGAGCGATTTGCTCCAGCGAGCAGTTCACAATCCCAAATTGGTCTACAGCTATCTACGAAAAAGCAAACGTAACAGGAACCCGATTCCTGTTATGAGAAACGATGCTGGTTTCAATATATCAGAAATTAAAAATAAAGCTGAACACTTTTCACAGTTTTTTCACTCGGTTTTCACCATTGAAGCTGTTTTCATTCCATCTAGTTACGAGACTATGAGAGTGCCAATTATTCAGGATATGGTCTTTCGAGAAGAGATGGTATTTGCAGAACTAAAACGTTTGAAAGCATGTAAATCCCCATGCCCCAATGAGATTCCAGCAAGGCTGCTCCTTGAAATTGCTCAAGAGCTGGTCAAATCGCATTCCTTTCTGTGCCATAAATTGTGCAATACAGGAATTCTTCCAGCCGACTGGAAAACAGCCCACATTACACCGCTTCACAAAAGCGGTAGTCATGCACTTTCTACAAACCACAGGCTTGACAGCCTGACCTCAATCTGTTGCAAGGTTTTTGAGAAGGTTGTCAAAAAATGAATTAATGATTTACTCAAAAACCCGCAAACTCTTATACAATGCATAATACGGCTTTCGTATGGGAAGATCATGTAGTACGAACTAAGTTTATACGATTCAAAGCTGCATAAAAGCATGCGACACAAAAGACACTGTGCATGTGACTAACATCGATTTCTAGAAGGCCTTTGATAGTGTTCCACGCCAGAATCTCCTTTACAAGTTGAGAATGTTTGGTATTGGAGGCAAACTTCTTACATGGTTCGAACATTTTCTCTTTGGTCGTTTTTAAGTGGTCTTTGTAGGCGCAGCGTGATCAAGGCGCACAGTCGTGGAGAGTGAAGTCTCATAAGGTTTATTGTTCGGACCGATCCTATTTCTCTTGTTCATTAATGATTGTGTACATAAATTCGACTGTTACTTTGCTATTTTGCGGATGACATAAAAATCTGGAAAGTTCTTCATAATGCTGCAGATGGAGACAATTTCCAAGACTATCTTCTTCGATTGGATGAGTGGTCCCGCAAATGGCTCTCGTCCTTCAACTCAAACAAATACGCCCTGCTACGTCTGGGAAAGCGAAAGAAGGTCACTGATATTCGACCCTACTATTTGAACGGTGTGCTACTTCGAGAAGCAGAAACACAAAAGGATCTCGGCGTTTGGATGACAGACAACCTGAAGTCTTCTGTGCAATATTGCGAGGTGGCTCAATCCGCCAATTCAACGCTGAACGCTATCAAGCGGGCATTTAAAGTTTTTGACGAAGACTGATTTTTCTAAAGTCTTTGAGTATGTTAACAAAGGTCACATCTTTGAATATGCGATCCAAGCCTGGTGACCGTAGACCCAGCTGGATTACAACGTGCTCGAAAAGGTGCAGCGGTTAGCCACAAAATTAGTTAGAGGTCAGGTGAACTGCCATATTAGATCCACGTTAATAACCTAAAGCTCTATCCTCGGAGTTATACGAAGTTGCGCGGAGACTTGATACAATCCTTCCTCCATGATCATTTCACCACCCCTTAGCGCCACAACTAAATGTCCTCAGATTTTTGCCTCCAAATATGCCTTTATATGGAATAATCTTCCACTGGAAATTAGGTTGTCGTCTACATAAGCTATTTTCAAAAAACCAAATTACGCAAATATTTATAAATAAATAAATTGTATATTTAAGGCCCAGAGGGGCCCCATCATTACAAACTTAGTACCGTGGTTTTAAATAAATACAATGTGGATAATTGCTGCATTATGTGAGCATCCATATGAACAGCAGAAATGAGTAGTATGGTAAACATATCCGATTCAAAAACGAGTTGCCATTTTTAAAAACAAAGTCAACAATCTTTGGCATATACGGTGAACTGGAAAAGAAGCAGTAAAAACTCCTAGGGTTAAATCGGAGGCGGAGTTCGGTGAGCCGTCAATTTTAAAAAATAGGAGAAAAAAACTGCTTCACTAAAAATACTATTAGCTAACTGCAATGGGATAGTATTGTGATGTTGCTGACAACGTATGAGGGTTTCGGAACGCTCATTGTCGGGTGAGAGATAATATAGCAGTCAGAGCTACTGTTTATAAACACCAGTGGAGGTGAGAGGACGAACTCATCGTAGACAACATGGTCGAAAACGAAGAGGGGACAGTAGAGGTCACGAGATCATCATCGATATGCGACTTTGCTGACTGCATAGTCCATCACCAAAGAGGCGAAACCATCAGAACCCGCCTCGATCATCAACAGAACCTGGAGACTATCGTCGGGGTTGCAAATTCGGAGGAAAATATCAAGGTTGTCAAGAGTTGGTAATGCTAGTGTGTCCGTGAGATAACCCTTTGTCCAACGTCCATTATATGTCAGCTTTTTTAATTTACAGTGTCACTGACATCAATAGGGAGCTCAAAGGCTTCGCCTATATTTCCCTTAATAAAACTGAACTGAACTGAACTGAATTTTTTATCTCAGTCAGTTTGTAGTATATTTATTCCGGTTTTAACATCATTTATGCTCTACGTAATTCGAATGCGCAACGAGCCGCATGCCAAGGTTTTGATATATCTTTATGAAACGAATGGTACTAGCTGTTTCATACAGCTAGATCAAACATAATTCAACACTATGTTATATAATAAAAATATGAAGACTGTAGGACTGCATTGAAAGTTTCTTACCGTTGAACTCTTCCTGCACCTAATCATTTTTCACCTTTTTAGCAATCAGTCAACTAAAGTCCTAATTAGTCGGCAGACCCACACCGAAATCGACTGCCCTCGCATCTGATTGGAAGTACTTTATCCTTCAAATCGACCGCAGACGTTTCTACCTCTGTCGAATGAATACTCTCGAACATCAATAACAGACTAGTCTTCACTCTAACCATTCTTACCTGATACATTCATCCCCATTCTGTAAAACTGTTTTGACTTTAAATTTTGCTATTTTTAACCTTGGGAAACAGGTTTTTTTACTTAAAACAAACTTTTCATTTTGAACACTGCTTTTTAAGCAAACATACAAACCAAAGCAAAAAAGGTTAATGAAAAGAGGAGTTTGTTTTAGGTTTTTTCCTGTGTTCTAAGGATTTGACGGAACCCAAGCAGTGCCAAATCAATAAACCTATTTTATTTTTTTTATCTCGATGATGATCTTGTGGCCTCTACTGTCCCCTCTTCGTTTTGACCCTGTTCTACGATAAGTTCCTCCTCTCTTACCTCCACTGGTGGTTATAAACAGTAGCTCTGACTGCTATATTATCTCTCACCCGACAATGATTGTTCCGAAACCTCATACGTTGTCAGCAAAATCACAATACTATCCCATTACATTGGAGCTGGTAATTTTTATTGAAGCAGGTTTTCTCCTATAAATTGGCGGCTCGCAAAACTCCGCTTCCGATTTTAACCCTAGGAGTTTTTACTCGCTTCTTTTCCAGTTCACCGTATATGCCAAAGATTGTTGACTTTTGTTTTAAAATGGGAAATCGTTCTGAATCGGATATGTTTACCATACTACTCATTTCTGCTGTTCATATGGACGCCCACATAGTGCAGCAATTATGCATTTTGTATTTATTTAAACCACGATACCAAGTTTGTAATGATGAAGGCCCTCTGGGCCTTAAATATACAATTATTTATTTAAGGGATGCCGTGAAATGGAGAGGTCCTCTGTATGTGTTTGTGTCCTCAATGTAGGTAACCAAAACGCTCTGTTAGTGGTGAGTACATGTTGTAGAAGTTGTCAGGAGGAGTTGGAGTTGGAGGGAATGGGGTTGATCGCCTTTGAGTCCTTTTGATAAAATGAGTGGACAACCACGCTTTTCCTTTCCTTAGGTGATAATGAAGGGAGTAGGCTGTTTGTGTCCAGGCGTATTAGCTCATCGGCAAAGTGCCGGGGGTTTTCAGAGAAGGAGATGACTGGTTATCACTTAACACAGAGGGACAAAGATCGTATTTGATGCTCTGAGGGCATTTGTATCTAGGCTTTAATTTAGAACCTTGTCCAGTGGTGAGGGAATTGGCATCCCACAAGTGTGAAAGTACTTTTTCGTATGGAATTACCTTCAGGTAAAAGTTTGCTCTCTCTGAAACCAAACTGCGAGAACGATTCCTTACCGTCATATGATGGGATAAAAGCAACAGCTGGCGGCAGAAAAGAACAGCACTATTTGCAGTCTGTGGGTTCGATCGTAGAGTTCCCACCGTAGTGGGCGGGACGTTCGTGATCTCCGTGGGACTGACAGGTTTCCCTTGTTGGTGTGCTTCAATGGAAGGTGTAGGTTTGGGATATACAGCCCTCTCTTATTCGAGCCAGCCTTCAATCTTCGCACGCACCATCGTATAGCCGGTAATAGGTCCAGTTTATAATATGGCTGTGATAATTTAAAGGCGAGTGTGTCAATGAACTATGTAGACAAGTTAACAACAGGGCAGAAGTGAGAAAGGGCTTTAACAACTGTTCAATGCTCCTGGAGGAAGTAAGGCGAGAAGATTCTGACTCATAGGTGGAACTCTGAAGGAGGACTACCTTCACGAGGTCTGGTTTTGGATCAGGGAATTTCACAGCAATCGACTGTAATATAAGAAAAGGGGCACTTTGTCCTAAATTCCTACCCCGTCTCTTTTGTCGGCTTCAAGGTCGCCGATTAAAACAAAATGGGTGTGTCATGCTTACAATTAGATATTAATTTACTTGAAAGATATCAATCGATTGACCAGGAAATTTCCTGTGTGTACAGCGGGCGTCTTCGCGATGGTTCCTTTCGATCACACACCAACAGGGGCTCCATCACAGAGACATAGCGCCTTTCAGAAGTTACCATAGGCGGTTGAGCTTCCCAAAGACTACATGCACCTGGTGTGCTTGGGTGTAATGCCGGAAGTTAGCCTTCATCAGTGGGAGGTTGGAGTGTGAAGTCTCACAGCACTCAATGACCCTCATCAAAAATGCAGCCCTGCTTGCCAATGGAATTTTCCACAAGGTGTAGAACATTAGAGATTCTCGAGTTTTGGAAGGCTGCTGAGATTTCGTCAATTTTGCTATATTACATAGGCCCTGTTGTTTTGAAGCCCTCTCTTGACCATGACCGTTTATGCTACATTTTTGCAGTTTTCTGTTGCAGTATATATATCATCCTATTTTACATAAGACCTGGTTTGATTTTGCCCGCTCTTTTTGTTAGATATGTTTTGTTTCCGATTTCGCCATATTATTTTTAGGCCTAGGAGATGATGAGAATATGCAGCACATCGATGCCTGCAGAGGTACACTAGCACGATTTTCTCCGCCGTACACTTATCAGTAAGCATTTTTTAAAAATAATGTGTACCTTAGACTACTACCTGAACGATCTGAAGGTGTCCTATCAACTTCTATCAGAGGGAACTACGAAAGGAACACAGATCTCGCTATGGTACGACTTTACTCATACTGTTTACCTTAACCCTAGTAAAAAGTTTGGTTATTGCAAAGCAGAACAACAACATGGAACAACTATGGGCAGCCTTTTCAATTTATTGAAATAGGCATGGGCCTTTAATTACCCTATTTGTAACGTAAAATTAAGTGCGGTATACAGAGAAACCGTGTGGGTTGCAAAGGTACAAAAGGCGGTCATAAAATATGACAAGTGGTGCACGACTCTCGAGGGTTAAGATAAATTCCTCATCGCTCAGGCTCGTTGCGGAACATAAAACTGTCAAGGTTCCTTTTAAAAGCTTTCCAGCGATGGTGACATCACAACGTCTTCAGGGAGGGGCATTCCATGGTTTAACCACTCTGACAGAGAAGGAGAACTTGCGCACATCAGTCTCGCCTGCTGGACGCAGTTTCAATGGGTGACCTCGGAGATGGGTCGTGGTGGCAAATTCAAAGAAGTCCGAGAATTCCAGGCAACAATCCAATCCCTTCACAATGCGGAATGTCTGCAGGGAGATCACCACGCATTTGCCTATAACTCAAAGGGAACAGATTAAAGATTCATTAGGCGGGTTGGATATGGCAAGGAGCTTTGACTTCTAACCATTTTGGTGGCTTTCCTCTGTACTCTTTCGAGGCAGTTCTGATCTTGAACTGTCCAGGGTTTCCAGGCGTGCATAGCATATTCCAAATGCGGCCTAATGAATGTTCCAAAGTCTTAGCGAAAAGATCTTCATCGAAAATCCAAAAGGCTCGTCTGATGGCGTACAACACCGAAGAGTTGCGACTCTTCGCCGCTTTCAAGCAGTGAGACGATGGTTTTAAGGTGGTGGTCGTCCAGCGCGCACGAGGTCCTTTTGGTTTCCCGCGTCTTTGGAAGGCTTCACCGTTGAGAAAGTAACTACCGCTTTCGGCTGAATCCAGATCGGGTTGCCTAAGCCGAAAGAGGTATGGTACTTTGCGCCATCGACGTTGAACCGCCAAAGCCAATGAGTACGCTCCACTCCACTCCAACCGAGTTGGGTTGATCTGCGCAGTTTCATCTTTCGATCGCAGCTCTGGCTTACGTTCCAGATTTTTAATGATCATCCGGCAAGGAAGCATTGCTGCTTCACAGTCGGGGTTCCTGATTTGCAATCGTCTGCGTATGGCCAGAAACAGTATTGGCCCCTAGTACGCTGAGCCCTGAGGAACCCCACTCTCGACCGCAGCAGCGCACGGCCTCTCTTGGCGATGCGCACAACCCTGGCGCCGGCCACGAAGTTTTCAAATCCGCTTGAGGAGGTGCTCTGAGTTTAATTCTTTGCGCATGGCAGTCTCTCGTGCGGCACAGTATCCGAAGAGCCGGTAGAAAGTCAGCGAAGGCAATGTGAACACGCATCTAACGAGCTTCAAAGTGCTAGCAGGTGCACTCTCATGGGCGAATACCTTTAGCCAAATTCGTTGTACATGATCTTCCTCTCGAACCTGATGCTGACTGGCTTTGATTAACCGATGATGAGGTCTCCTGGGAATTTCGCGTTACGCTCTTGATTGATCCCTTTCCATAATCTTTGCCAGGATGCATGTCAAGCATGGGCCTGTAGTTGTCACCTGACGCCCGGCTGCGACTTTTGTACCAAAGGAGTTATATGGTAGCAGCGTCCAATCGAAAGGAGAGGTGTTCCGAGATCAAAGGACTAACGCACGAGAGCACACGACGGAGGTGCGGAAAAGTTTCGAAATGGCTTTGGGCCCGAGTTCTTCCAGAGGCTTTGGGAGCTCGATCTCTGGTCCGCAGAGGGATTTCGACTCTTTTAGTTCTTTTGAATTCGCTTTTGGATCGGAAATTCTGAGAGTAGTGTGATGGCTAGTGACTTGCAGTCGGCGGGTGGCATCCGCTTCGAGACAGGAACCTTTGCACCTCGTTAGTGAAGACTGAGCGGTAGAACTGTGCAGTGCTCCGGCTTTTCCCTGTTTTCCAGAAATTTCGACGCCCACGGCAGTCTTAATCGAGTCGGTATTTGATGTTTATTCCTTGTACATCTGCGGAGGTAACTGTAGACTAACTTTGGATTCTGCGTTGCCTTTTGCAGCAAAAGTCTTCTCAAATTCTCTTCGCGTTTTAAGAATAAGGCTTCTCATTTTGTTTCTCTGTGTTTTGTATGCTTATTCAAATATAGGCGGCAGATTTAGACTCACAATATTTTCTCCACAACTTGTGCTTCCTGTTTATTTCCCTTTTTAAGTTGCTTTCCTAGCCACAGGACGCTTGCTGTGATGGACACTCGTTAGCGGGCAGTGGTTGTCCATAAGTTGCAGAAGAACATTTCGGAAGGACTCCCAATCTTCGTTCACGGTGCTCCGAAAACATTGAGATCCAAGTTGATGTCTGTTAAATCTGCTCGCATCTGATGAAAGTTTCACTCGGCAAACGTTGCGCCGTTTTCCTCCTGCTAGCAGGCGCAACGGAGGCAGAGATGAAGATCCCACATAAGCACCACATGATCCCTACGACCGAGCGGAGGCATTGGAATAATCTCGTCAATGCTGCCTGATGTTTTCGTGAAAACCAGGTCAGAATAGTTATGCTTGTCCTTCACGTGTTCTGGTGGGGAAAGGGACATGTTGCGTGAAAGTTAACCTTCAAAGGGTAACTTCAGAAAAACATAATCAAATGTCGATTTCGGGCATGACGATTGGACAGTGCTCAGTTAATTTCTGGTGCGTTGAAGTCACCCATAATCATGACATAAAGGTCGATGGATAAATTTTCTAATTGTTTTCAACAGCTTGAGTGTCCGCGCCTCGGTCTATCCCTAGGTGGCTGATAGATGGGGACATCCAGAGCATGGAGAGCCAAAAGAGCGTGATAGTCAGCCATATGGCTTCCGTGTTGCACCAAAGCTTGCTCGTCTTGTCAGACACTATTAGCATGTCTTTCACATACACAATTATTCCACCACCCTGTCGGTTTTCTGTCCCTCCGATATATTTGGTATCCAGACAATGTTATTTCGCTATCTCGAATGCTGCCCGACAGCCAGGTTTCGGTTACTGCTATCACATCCGGGAGATACTTCGGCAAAGGCAAATTTACAACTCATCAAGTTTTTGATAAAAGGCTTTGTGCATTTTGTATACCAAAGCACTTCAATTTCGCGCTGACCAAATTTTCCAGTTGCGTTTTGTCAATTTTATGGGCGCAACTGTCGTCTCCTCTAACGTCAGGTCATATGCATTTTCCGTTTCTTGATGATTTTCCGGTAACTGTGGTTTCTTTAGTGGGGAGCGCTGGGTTTTGCGGAATCGGTTCACGACGTCCTCTCGAGCAAATGATTCCTGATGGAATTTAGCGTCGTGAAGAGGTGGCTGCGTGATCTCATCAGATACAGATTCGCAACCGCCACAAAACGACATACGCAAGGCATGCGCGCTAGCTGTCATACACGATCAATAGTCGATCTGTCGCTTTGCCCTGTGCACAGATAGGGCCTACAATGAAGCTATCCTTTGAGGAATGAGTGCACCGGATTATGCCAATGAGGCGGTTTGGATATATTCATTTCTTGAAATCTTATTTCGAAACGATTTAATAGCCAGATAGAAAGGTTGTCGGTGGTGGGGAAGAAATGAGAATGCGTCCGGCACCTCTTGACATGTTTTGTTGGACCACCCTGTGCCTTAAATTTCCTGCTGGGCCGAAGCTCCCGCTGACAAGCGGTCATTTAATGACTTCCCGCTCTATAAGAGTTTTTAAAGGTGAGGTCATAACCGTTTCCCTGGCGTCTGCAGAAAGCGTCACCTAAAGTCCACCAGCTTCAAGAAATTTGATCCACGGATGTTATTCGCAGAACAGCTATTGACTGGTTCCATGGTGCCAGAGACAGGTACGGTGGCAGATCAAAGACGCCGAGGAGCCCAACAGAGAAGGTAAAACTTGTCCATTGAAAGTTAATCCAGCATATTTATTCAGCATCCGGAGGATGTTCCACCAGTGGGTCCAATTTACGGATCAGAATGCCGCGATCCGAAGACGCAGTGATTAACTCAATGCAGTTTATACCTAACGTATGTCATGTTTAAAGCGGTATTAATTTAGTGATATTAATTTTAATCCTCAATATGTGTGATTTATAGCTCTTTCATAATGTTCGCAGTTTACCAACATAACATTTTAAGATTAACCTCAGGTAGCAGCAACCACGTGGACAAACCATGACCAATTTGCTGCGGCGTTGTTAATTTTATAATAAACTACTTTGCAAATTTCATCTTCACATATCTTATTTCGCCCAGGTGAGTGGGTACACCGCAGGAATGAAGCGAGATGGATTCAAACGGAAGCCATATTGGTTGTATAAAATTGGGCCGTTAATAGAACAATAATTAGGAATATCTCGGTGCCATTTGGGTGCCATATTTGAGGGTGGGCGTTCGATATAAAGGAAAAGGGGCTGCTGAAAATCGTGGGGGTCCGCTGCACCAAATTTTTCCAGTGAGGGCCAGGGGCCACACCGTCGACTTTGCCCGCCTGGCCGCCATTTTGGTGCTTTAGGAAGCATCTAAAAAAAAGCATTTTGTCTGTACGTACAGATAGTGATTATATCTATTATTTACTCTATCATTTATCCTTCAGAGAACGGTTGATTAATTTCACTTCTGGAGAAAAAGTATAAATAAATAAATTGTATATTTAAGGTCAGAGGGCCTCATAATTAAATTAAACATTTACTGTCTATATTATAGTAACCTGTTTATTTGAAGTTGAATATTGTACCATTTGTCAATTGGGTCTTCAGAGGCAATGTCTAGTACCCTAAAGTTTTAATAGTGCTGAACTTTGCTACTTATATAAAGGGCGAGAAAAGATAAGCGCTACTTTGAAGGTATCATTCAAAAACGTGTTAACAAACTAAACCCCTAGTAATAGTGACCTGTTGTGCCCCGAAGGTTCAACCAACCCGTTGCACTGGTACCCTATTTCAGCAAGCGTATTAATATCGAGCCGATATCGCGAATAGCGAATTTTTCGCTTTTGGAGGCATCGACATGTCATTGGTTCCCTCTCTGATGTTATCTGGCTGTTGATTGGTTGGCAGTATTTAGTCACGTAGGCACTTCGGGCGCGCGTGACTGCACGCCATTTTTTCGCGGCGTGCGCGTGTGACGCTTGACGTGACAGACCTCCCTCTGTTTTCTTTGTTTTCTATTTATTTCTGCCTTAATTTGTTAGCTTATTGATAAGTATGTTTAGACAGGAGTCTGAAAGAACACGAAGACGGCGTATTAAGCGATACGGCGACCAAATTTTAAGTGAAACCGACGAGGAAGTTCGTAAAAGGTGGAGGGCAGATCAGTTATCGTGCAGTATGCTTGATAATGGCAATATTTTCTCTGAAGAAAGAGAAGAAGAATTACAGGCATGTGTGCCGCTAAGTAGAAGTGTCGTCTAATCTTTTGGAGTCGCGGCGGAGCCGAGGATGCTGAAAATCGACACGTCAGTTAGCACTGAAGATGCAGATGCAGGTAATGTATACGTTAATAAGTTGCGTGAGTGGGCCTTGCGATTCAATATAGCGCACGCTCGTGTAGCATGGGTCTGTTTAGGCTCGTGCCAGAACTTCCTCGTCAATTTCACTTAAATTTTTGGTCCCCGTATCGCTTAATACGCCGTCTTCGTGTTCTTTCAGACTCCTGTCTAAACATACTTATCAATAAGGTAAAAAATTAAGGCAGAAATAAATAGATAACAAAGAAAACAAAGGGAGGTCTGTCACGTCAAGCGTCACACGTGCACGCCGCTAAAAACTGGCGTGCAGTCACGCTGCGCCGGAAGTGCCTACGTGACTAAATACTGCCAACCAATCAACAGCCAGATTACATCAGAGAGGGAACCAATGACATGTCGATGCGTCCAAAAGCGAAAATACGCTATTCGCGATATCGCCTCGATATACGCTTGCTACTAGGGTACCAGTGCAACGGGTTGGTTGGAACCTTCGGGGCACAACAGGTCACTATTACTAGGGGTTTAGTTTGTTAACACGTTTTTTGAATGATACCTTCAAAGTAGCGCTTATCTCTTTCTCTCGCTCCCTTTTATAAGTAGCAAAGTTCAGTATAAGTTCATTAAAACTTTAGGGTACTAGACATTGCCTCTGAAGACCCAATTGACAAATGGTACAATATTCAACTTCAAATAAACAGGTTACTATAATATAGACAGTAACATGTTTAATTTAATTATGAGGCCCTCTGGACCTTAAATATACAATTTATTTATTTATACTTTTTCTCCAGAAGTGGAAATTAAATCAACCGTTCCTTGAAGGATAAATGATAGAGTAAATAATAGATATAATCACTATCTGTACGTACAGACAAAACGTTGGTTTTTTAGATAGCTTCCCTACCAGCACCAGCAAAATGGCGGGGCCAGGCGGGGCAAAGTCGACGGTGTGGCCCCCTCTGGCCCCCTCACTGGAAAAATTTGCGCAGCGGGACCCCACGATTTTCTCGCAGTAGCAGCCCCTTTTCCTTTATATCGAACGCCCACCTCAAATAGTATACCCCATCATAATCGGTCACTTCTGATATTCCCCTAATTATTGTTCTATTAACGGCCCAATTTTATACAATCAATATGGCTTCCGTTTGAATCCATTCAAGCCATTCCTGCGGTGTACCCACTCACTCATGAAATAAGATATGTGAAGATGAAATTTGCAAAGTAGTTTATTATAAAAATTTTGAATAACACTGTACAAGCGCAGTATAAATTGGTCATGGTTTGTCCACGTGGCTGCTGTTATCTGGAGGTTGTTCCTAAAATAAAGAAATATGTTGGTAACCGTGGTGAACATTATGAAAAGAGTTATAAATCACATATTGAGGATTAAAATTAATATCACTAAATTAATAACGTTTAAACATGAAATACGTTAGGTATAAATGCATTGAGTTAATTACCATGTCTTCGGACGCAGACTTTGATCCGTAAATTGGACCACTGGTGGAACATTCCGGATGCTGAATAAATATGCTGGATTAATTCAATGGACAAGTTTTACCTTCTCTGTTGCCTCCCGGCGTTTTGATCTGCCACCGTACCTGTCTCTGGCACCATGGAACCAGTCAATAGCTGTTCTGCGAATAACATCCGTGGAACAATTTTTGAAGCTGGTATTTAGGTGAATGGCTTCTGCAGACGCCAGGGAAACGTTATGACCTACCTTTAAAAACTCTATAGAGCGGGAAGTCAATAAATGACCGCTTGTCAGTGGAGCCGGCCCAGCAGAATTTAAGGCACAGGGGTGGTCCAATAAAACATGTCAAGAGGTGCCGGACGCATTCTTTTTCATTTCTTCCCCCTACCACTGACAACCTTTCTATCTACAAATCACGAATAAGATTAAGAAATGAATATATCCAAACCGCCTCATTGGCATAATCCGGTGTTCTACTCATTCCTCAAAGGAAGTCATTGTAGGCCTCATCTGTGCACAGGGGCAAACGACAGATCGACTAGCTAGTCGTGTTGGGGACAGCCATCGCCCGTATTTCCTTGCGTATGTCGTTTGAACCCTCCGATTGTTCTGAGGACAACGGCAGCCACCTCACTAACGCCAAAACCATCAGGGAACCAATTGCCCAAAGAGATGTCAGAACTGATTCCGTAAAACCCAGCGTTCTCACTAAAGAAACCACAGTTACCGAAAATCATCAAGAAACGGAAAATGCATATGACCTTGACGTTAGAGGAGACACAGTTGGGCCCATAAAATTGACAAACGCAACTGGAAATTTGGTCAGCGTGAAATTGAAGTGCTTGTATACAAATGCACAAAGCCTTTTATCAAAACTTGATGAGTTAAAATTTGCCTTGCCGAAGTATCTCCGGATGTGAAAGCAGTAACCGAAACCTGGCTGTCGGGCAGTATTCGAGCTAGCGAAATAACATTGTCTGGATACCAAATATATCGGAGGGACAGAGAAAACCGACAGGGTGGTGGAATAATTGTGTATGTGAAAGACATGCTAATAGTGTCTGACAAGAAAAGCAAGCTTGCGTGCAGCACGGAAGCCATATGGTTGAATATCAAGGCTCTTGGCTCTCCATGTCTAGATGTCCTCATTGTCTATCGGCCACCTAGGATAGACCGAGTCGCGGACACCCACTTGTTGGAACAATTAGAAAATTTATCCAGTCGACCTTATGTCATGATTATGGGTGACTTCAACGCACCAGAAATTAACTGGAGCACTGTTCAATCATCATGCCCGAAATCGATTTTTGATTATGTTTTTCTGAAAAACACCTTGAAGGCACTTCTCACGCAACATGTCCCTTTCCCCACCAGAACACGTGAAGGACAAAGGGCTAACTGTCTTGACCTGGTTTTCACGAAAACATCAGGCAGCATTGACGAGATTATTCCAATGCCTCCGCTCGGTCGTAGGGATCATGTGGTGCTTATGTGGGACTAATCCTTATTCTCCGTTGCGCCTGCTATAGAGGAAAAACGGCGTAACGTTTGGCGAGGAAACTTTCATCAGATGCGAGCAGATTTAACAGACATCAACTGGATCTCAAAGTTTTCGAGCACCGTGAACTAAGATTGGGATTCCTTCCGAAATGTTCTTCTGCAACTTATGGACAACCACTGCCCGCTAACGAGTGTCCATCACAGCAAGCGTCCTGGGTGGCTAGAAAGCAACTTAAAAAAGGGAAATAAACAGGAAGCACAAGTTGTGGAGAAAATATTGTGAGTCTAATCAAGTCGCCTATTTTTAATAAGTATAAAAACACAGAGAAACAAAAATGAGAAGCCTTATTCTTAAAAACGCGAAGAGAATTTGAGAAGACTTTTGCTGCAAAAGGCAACGCAGAATCAAAGTTAGTCTACAGTTACCTCCGCAGATGTACAAAGGAATAAACATCAAATACCACTGATTAAGACTGCCGTGGGCGTCGAAATTTCTGAAAACAGGGGAAAAAAAGCCGAGTACTTTTTCACAGTTCTACCGCTCAGTCTTCACTAACGAGGCAAGGTTCCTTCGTCTCTCAGTGGATAACCCGCCGACTGCAAGCATTAGCCACACACTACTCTCAGAATTTCTGATCCAAAAGGAATTCAAAGAACTAAAAGAGTCGAAATCCCCAGGACAAGACGAGCTTCCACCCAAGCTTCTGAAAGAACTCGCCAATGAACTTTCCGCACCTCTGTTAGTGCTCTTTCAAAAGTCCTTTGACTCCGGAACACTTCCTTTCGATTGGAAGCTGGCACATATAACTCCCTTGTATAAAAGCGGTAGCCGGGCGTCAGTGACAAACTACAGGCCCATAAGCTTAACATGCATCCTTGGTAAGATTATGGAAAGGATCATCAAGAGCGAATTGGTGAAATTCCTAGAGACTCATAATTTGTTATCAAGCTGTCAGCACGGGTTCAGAAAAGGAAGATCATGTACAACGAATTTGCTGTATTCGCTCCATAGGTGGATCCAAGCACTTGAAGATAGACACGCGGTTCACATTGCCTTCATTGACTTTCAAAAGGCCTTCGATACTGTGCCGCACGAGAGACTGCTTTACAAGCTAGAAAGAATTGGAATCAGAGGTAACCTCCTCAAGTGGATTGAAAACTTCCTCGTGGGTCAGCGCCAGGTTGTGTGCATCGGCCAAGAGAGGTCAAGTTCTGCTGCGGTCGAGAGTGGGGTTCCTCAGGGCTCAGTGCTAGGGCCAATATTGTTTTTAATATACGTAAACGATTGTTTCAGGAATCTTGACTGTGAAGCAGCAATGTTTGCCGATGACATTAAAATCTGGAATGTAAGCCAGAGCCCTGTTGACGAAGATAAACTGCAGATCAACCTAACTCGGTTGGAGGAGTGGTCGAATCATTGGCTTTTGCGGTTCAACGTCGATAAGTGTACCATAATTCGCTTAGGCAACCCATCTGGATCTGCTGAAAGTAGAAGTAACTTTCTCAACGGTGAAGCCTTAAAAGACGTGGAAACCCAAAAGGACCTTGGTGTGCTGATGACCACCACCTTAAAACCATCGTCTCACTGCTTGAAAGTGGCGAAGAGCGCAATTTCGGTGTTGCATGCCATCAGACGAGCCTTTTTGGATTTCGATGAAGATATTTTCGCTAAGACTTTTGGAACATTCATTAGGCCGCATTTGGAATATGCTATGCGCGCCTGGAAACCCTGGACAGTTCAAGATCAGAACTGCCTCGAAAGAGTACAGAGGAAAGCCACCAAAATGGTTAGAAGTCAAAGCTCCTTGCCATATCCAACCCGCCTAATGAATCTTAATCTGTTCCCTTTTGAGTTATAGGCAAATGCGTGGTGATCTCCTGCAGACATTCCGCATTGTGAAGGGATTGGGTTGTTGCCTGGAATTCTCGGACTTCTTTGAATTTGCCACCACGACCCATCTCCGAGGTCACCCATTGAAACTGCGTGTCCAGCAGGCGAGACTGGATGTGCGCAAGTTCTCCTTCTCTGTCAGAGTGGTTAAACCATGGAATGCCCTCCCTGAAGACGTTGTGATGTCACCATCGCTGGAAAGCTTTAAAAGGAACCTCGACAGTTTTATGTTCCGCAACGAGCCTGAGCGATGAGGAATTTATCTTAACCCTCGAGAGTCGTGCACCACTTGTCATATTTTATGACCGCCTTTTGTACCTTTGCAACCCACATGGTTTCTCTGTATACCACACTTAATTTTACGTTACAAATAGGGTACTCAAAGGCCCATGCCTATTTCCCTCAATAAATTGAAAAAAAGGCTGCCCATAGTTGTTCCATGTTGCGAGCCTGCCTGTTTGCAATGTAATCAACTTTTTTTACTAGGTTAAGGTAAACAACAATGAGTAAAGTCGTACCATAGCGAATCTCTGTCCTTTCGTAGTTCCTCGATAGAAGTTGATAGGACACCTTCAGATCGTTCAGGTAGTAGTCTAAGGTACACATTATTTAAAAAATGCTTACTGATAAGTGTACGGCGGAGAAAATCGTGCTAGTGTACTCCCAGGCATCGATGTACCCGGTATATTCTCATAATTCCTAGGCCTAAAATAATATGGCGAAATCGGAAACAAACATATTAAACAAAAAGCGGGCAAAATCAAACCAGGTCTTATGTAAAATATGATGAAAAAAAATATATACTGCAACAGAAAACTGCAAAAAATGCATAAAACGGTCATGGTCAAGAAAGGGTTTCAAAACAACAGGGCCTATGTACAGCAAAAATTGACGAAATTCAGCAGCCTTCCAAAACTCGAGAATCTCTAATGTTCTACACTTGCGGGAAAATTCCATTGGCAAGCACGGGCTGCATTTTTTGATGAGGTCATTGAGTGCTGGAGAAAACCTCTTCACACTCAACCTCCACTGATGAAGTAACTTCCGCATTACACCCAAGCACACCAGGTGCATGTAGTCTATTGGGAAGCTACTAACCATGTCGATAGGTAACTCCTCGAAAGGCGATATGCCTCTGTGATGGAGCCCCTGCTTGCGTGATCGAAAGGAACCATCGTCGCGAAGACGCCCGCTGTACACAGGAAATTTCCTGGTCAATCGATTGATATCTTTCAAGTAAATTAATATCTAATTGTAAGAGCCGACACACCCATTTTTGTTTTAATCGGCGACCTTGGAAGCCGACAGAAAAGAGACGGGGGTAGGAATTTAGGACAAAGTGCCCTCTTTTCTTTTATATTACAGTCGATTGCTGTGAAATTCCCCTGGATCCGAAACCAGACCCTGTGAAGGTAGTCCCTTCAGAGTTCCACCTATGAGTCAGAATCTTTCCTCGCCTTACTTCCCTTCCTCCAGGAGCATTGAACAGTTGTTAAAGCCCCTTTCTCACTTCTGCCCCTGTTAACTTGTCTACAGTATATAGTTCATTGACATTATTCGCTCTTAAATTATCACAGCCATATTATAAACTGGACCTATTACTCGGCTATACGATGGTGCGAAGATTGAAGGCTAATCGCTCGAATAAGAGAGGGTTGTATATCCCAAAACCTACACCTTCCATTGAAGCACTAACAAGGGGAAACCTGTCAGTCCCACGGAGATCACGAACGTCCCGCCCACTACAAGGGTGGGAACTCTACGATCGAACCCACAGACTGCAAATAGTGCTGTTCTTTCTCCGCCAGCTGTTGCCCCTTTTATCCCATCATATGATGGTAAGGAATCGTTCGCAGTTTGGTTTCAGAGAGCAAACTTTTACCTGAAGGTAATTCCATACGAAAAAAGTACTTTCACACTTGTGGATGCCAATTCCCCTCACCATTGGACAAGGTTCTAAATTAAAGCCTAGATACAAATGCCCCTCAGAGAATAAATACGATCTTTTGTCCTCTATGTTAAGTGATAACCAGTCATCTCCTTCTCTCTGAAAACCCCCGGCAATTTGCCGATGAGCTAATACGCCTGACATAAACAGCCTACCCTTCATTATCACCTAAGGAAAAGGAAAACGTGGTTGTCCATCATTTTATCAAAGGACTCCCCAAAGGCGATCTAACTCATTCCCTCCAACTCCAACCTCCCGACAACTTACAACATGTACTACCACTAACAGAGCGTTATTACCACATTGAGGACACAAAACATACAGAGGACCTCTCCATTTCACACGGCATCCCTTAAATAAATAAATTGTATATTTAAGGCCCAGAGGGCCTCATCATTACAAACTTAGTATCGTGGTTTAAATAAATACAAAATGCATAATTGCTGCACTATGTGGGCGTCCATATGAACAGCAGAAATGAGTAGTATGGTAAACATATCCGATTCAGAACGATTTCCCATTTTTAAAACAAAAGTCAACAATCTTTGGCATATACGGTGAACTGGAAAAGAAGCAGTAAAAAAACTCCTAGGGTTAAATCGGAAGCGGAGTTTTGCGAGCCGCCAATTTAAAAAAAAATAGGAGAAAAAAACTGCTTCAATAAAAAATTAATAGCTCAATGTAATGGGATAGTATTGTGATTTTGCTGACAACGTATGAGGTTTCGGAACAATCATTGTCGGGTGAGAGATAATATAGCAGTCAGAGCTACTGTTTATAACCACCAGTGGAGGTAAGAGAGGAGGAACTTATCGTAGAACAGGGTCAAAACGAAGAGGGGACAGTAGAGGCCACAAGATCATCATCGAGATAAAAAAAATAAAATAGGTTTATTGATTTGGCACTGCTTGGGTTCCGTCAAATCCTTAGAACACAGGAAAAAACCTAAAACAAACTCCTCTTTTCATTAACCTTTTTTGCTTTGGTTTGTATGTTTGCTTAAAAGCAGTGTTCAAAAATGAAAAGTTTGTTTTAAGTACCCTGTTTCCCAAGGTTAAAAATAGCAAAATTTAAAGTCAAAACAGTTTTACAGAATGGGGATGAATGTATCAGGTAAGAATGGTTAGAGTGAAGACTAGTCTGTTATTGATGTTCGAGAGTATTCATTCGACAGAGGTAGAAACGTCTGCGGTCGATTTGAAGGGATAAGTACTTCCAATCAGATGCGAGGGCAGTCGATTTCGGTGTGGGGTCTGCCGACTAATTAGACTTAGTTGACTGATTGCTAAAAAAGGTGAAAAATGATTAGGTGCAGGAAGAGTTCAACGGTAAGAAACTTTCAATGCAGTCCTACAGTCTTCATATTTGTATTATATAACATAGTGTTGAATTATGTTTGATCTAGCTGTATGAAACAGCTAGTACCATTCGTTTCATAAAGATATATCAAAACCTTGGCATGCGGCTCGTTGCGCATTCGAATTACGTAGAGCATAAATGATGTTAAAACCGGAATAAATATACTACAAACTGACTGAGATAAAAAATTCAGTTCAGTTCAGTTCAGTTTTATTAAGGGAAATATAGGCGAAGCCTTTGAGCTCCTATTGATGTCAGTGACACTGTAAATTAAAAAAGCTGACATATAATGGACGTTGGACAAAGGGTTATCTCACGGACACACTAGCATTACCAACTCTTGACAACCTTGATATTTTCCTCCGAATTTGCAACCCTGACGATAGTCTCCAGGTTCTGTTGATGATCGAGGCGGGTTCTGATGGTTTCGCCTCTTTGGTGATGGACTATGCAGTCAGCAAAGTCGCATATCGATGATGATCTCGTGACCTCTACTGTCCCCTCTTCGTTTCGACCATGTTGTCTACGATGAGTTCGTCCTCTCTCACCTCCACTGGTGTTTATAAACAGTAGCTCTGACTGCTATATTATCTCTCACCCGACAATGAGCGTTCCGAAACCTCATACGTTGTCAGCAACATCACAATACTATCCCATTGCAGTTAGCTAATAATATTTTAGTGAAGCAGTTTTTTTCTCCTATTTTTTTAAAATTGGCGGCTCACCGAACTCCGCCTCCGATTTAACCCTAGGAGTTTTTTCACTGTTTCTTTTCCAGTTCACCGTATATATCAAAGATTGTTGACTTTTGTTTTAAAAATGGCAACTCGTTTTGAATCGGATATGTTTACCATACTACTCATTTCTGCTGTTCATATGGATGCTCACATAATGCAGCAATTATCCACATTGTATTTATTTAAACCACGGTACTAAGTTTGTAATGATGGGGCCCTCTGGGCCTTAAATATACAATTTATTTATTTATAAATATTTGCGTAATTTGGTTTTGAAAATAGCTTATGTAGACGACAACCTAATTTCCAGTGGAAGATTATTCCATATAAAGGCATATTTGGAGACAAAAATCTGAGGACATTTAGTTGTGGAGCTAAGGGATGGTGAAATGATCATGGATGAAGGTTTGTATCAAGTCTCCGCGCAACTTCGTATAACTCCGAGGATAGAGCTTTAGGTTATTAACGTGGATCTAATATGGCAGTTCACCTTGACCTCTAACTAATTTTGTGGCTAACCGCTGCACCTTTCGAGCACGTTGTAATCCAGCT
The DNA here is from genome assembly GCA_017591395.1 of Schistocephalus solidus. Classification (NCBI taxonomy): domain Eukaryota; kingdom Metazoa; phylum Platyhelminthes; class Cestoda; order Diphyllobothriidea; family Diphyllobothriidae; genus Schistocephalus; species Schistocephalus solidus. The sequence goes on along the minus strand of WEDG01004654.1, from coordinate 64,338 downwards.
GGGTCTACGGTCACCAGGCTTGGATCGCATATTCAAGATGTGACCTTGTTAACATACCAAAGACTTTAGAAAATCAGTCTTCGTCAAAAACTTTAAATGCCCGCTTGATAGCGTTCAGCGTTGAATTGGCGGATTGAGCCACCTCGCAATATTGCACAGAAGACTTCAGGTTGTCTGTCATCCAAACGCCGAGATCCTTTTGTGTTTCTGCTTCTCGAAGTAGCACACCGTTCAAATAGTAGGGTCGAATATCAGTGACCTTCTTTCGCTTTCCCAGACGTAGCAGGGCGTATTTGTTTGAGTTGAAGGACGAGAGCCATTTGCGGGACCACTCATCCAATCGAAGAAGATAGTCTTGGAAATTGTCTCCATCTGCAGCATTATGAAGAACTTTTCCAGATTTTTATGTCATCCGCAAAAATAGCAAAGTAACAGTCGAATTTATGTACACAATCATTAATGAACAAGAGAAATAGGATCGGTCCGAACAATGAACCTTATGAGACTTCACTCTCCACGACTGTGCGCCTTGATCACGCTGCGCCTACAAAGACCACTTAAAAACGACCAAAGAGAAAATGTTCGAACCATGTAAGAAGTTTGCCTCCAATACCAAACATTCTCAACTTGTAAAGGAGATTCTGGCGTGGAACACTATCAAAGGCCTTCTAGAAATCGATGTTAGTCACATGCACAGTGTCTTTTGTGTCGCATGCTTTTTATGCAGCTTTGAATCGTATAAACTAAGTTCGTACTACATGATCTTCCCATACGAAAGCCGTTTTATGCATTGTATAAGAGTTTGCGGGTTTTTGAGTAAATCATTAATTCATTTTTTGACAACCTTCTCAAAAACCTTGCAACAGATTGAGGTCAGGCTGTCAAGCCTGTGGTTTGTAGCAAGTGCATGACTACCGCTTTTGTGAAGCGGTGTAATGTGGGCTGTTTTCCAGTCGGCTGGAAGAATTCCTGTATTGAACAATTTATGGCACAGAAAGGAATGCGATTTGACCAGCTCTCAAGCAATTACAAGGAGCAGCCTTGCTGGAATCTCATTGGGGCATGGGGATTTACATGCTTTCAAACGTTTTAGTTCTGCAAATACCATCTCTTCTCGAAAGACCATATCCTGAATAATTGGCACTCTCATAGTCTCGTAACTAGATGGAATGAAAACAGCTTCAATGGTGAAAACCGAGTGAAAAAACTGTGAAAAGTGTTCAGCTTTATTTTTAATTTCTGATATATTGAAACCAGCATCGTTTTCTCATAACAGGAATCGGGTTCCTGTTACGTTTGCTTTTTCGTAGATAGCTGTAGACCAATTTGGGATTGTGAACTGCTCGCTGGAGCAAATCGCTCTTGTAATCCCGCCGTCAAGCTTTGAACCTTGTTCCTTTGAATTTTGTATGCTTGCAAGGCTACATTTTCATTGGATAGGCAAAATGTCTTTCAAAACCTTCAGTTCCTGTTATTCTATCTTTTAAGATCTACTGTTAGCCACTGTGGTCTGTTGGGTAACCTAAGTTTTGATGAAGAACAGTGGCATTCTACTTTAATTCAATAAACATTCCTTAAATAAATTTCAGTCCTTGGTTGCGTTTCGGAGAAGATCCCAGTCTATTTTTGATGCCTCAGCTCTCATTTTGTAAATGTTTTCTCGCCATAGATAGGACCTGGTTTCATTTATTGCAGATGGAACAGAATATAAACCGTACTCCTATGAAAGTACTGCATGATCACTTTGACAAAGTGGAGGTAGGCATTAAACCTCGGCTATACTATCAGGATCTTTAGTGAAGACGAGATATACACAACTAGCCTGTTTTCCTCCAAATGCTCTCGCAGGAACAAATAAATGTTGTGTGCGAAGAGCTTCAAGTCCTTTTTTTGCAGAGGGTGATGGAAGACATAATTTGAGCACTGCGCCTGCCCATCGTTCCATCGAATACTGGGTGCATTGAAGTTACCCATGAGAACAACATCAGGCCGACTAACACTCTCCTTTATGTTCTGCAGCAAATACGTATCAGGGTGGGTATCCGTCCCCGGTGGTCAGTAGAGAGTCATAGCTTCAAGGGGCTGCAATCCCCCTGTCTGTTTAGTCAGCCAAATAGCTTCAATAATATTGGTAAGCTTCTCTGTCCTTTCACACACAGTAAAGTTGATCTTTACATACATTGCAAATATTGCACCCTGGTGGTGGGTGTGGTCTCTCCTGAACAACTGGTACCCGGATAATGCTTCTTCGCAATCACTGATTTTCTGTGACAGCTATGTTTCTGCGATTGCTATAATATCAGGAGTCAGAACGGCTACCTGTATTTTCAGTTCGTCGAGCTTCAAAACAGACTTTGGGCATTGGTACACAGAAATGTAAGTTGGCAACACTCGGCATTGCCAAATTCCGTTTGTCTCGAGCTTTCCAATACTACTTTGACACAGCCGTCGTGAGCATTGCCTGGTTCCAAAGCAATGCCATGTTTATCTTTATCACATGTCCCCTGAAAAAAACCAGGTTTTTCTCTCTATCTGCAAGTCTCCTCTTAAATTCCATCAGAAATTCACGGCGTCTCAAGCGTTCTGCTGGAGAGTAGTTCGGCTTAAAAAACCTCCTTACGACAGTTTCGGAGGTTGGTCTTTTTAGAGAGAAGTAGCTTAGCTCTGTCTTGCTGTCCAAGAAAATTTTGATAGACCAGGGTCTCACAGTTTCTGACTGATCAAAATCCTTTTTTCCGGTTTTGAAGGCTGCGCGAACGGTTACCTTCTCTCCTGAATGAAGTTTATTGTTCAGCAGGTGCTGAAACATAACAAGGTTAGGGAAGATCCTTTCCTTCGGGGTAGGAGCATTTGATTAAGGTTAAAACTGGAAACCTGCGCAATTCTCTCGGTCTAGGGCGTCCTTTAATATACTGTTGACCATATTTTTCTCTGAATGACCTGAAAGATTCATGGTAGTTGTTTTTGACTTTATACTCCTGTTATGGTGTTTCCAAATTGTCTCTTGCCGCAGGTTGTTTTTCACTTTCAACAAAAAGCCATTTAAAACTGCTAGGATGACTGACAGAAGCTGAATCTGACGCTTCATTGTTGATTTCTACGGCATCGCTCACCCGTTACACAGGTTTACGGAAAATGGAAGAAAATTCATTTGGTCCGATAAGTGCCCATCAGCGTTTGATAAACTTAAGGCTCGCCTTTCCATAGCTTCCATAGTTATGCTTCCCAATACTTCGAATACAGTACCACCATTAATTCCTAATACAGATGCCGGTACATATTCTATGGGAGGCATCTTGTCGCAAGTTGCTGAGAGTGGACTGGAACGAGTCGTCTGCTTTGCTAGTAAAACTGTTATATCTCCAACGAAATTTTTGCGTATATCGGAGAGAATTATTAGCTTTAATCACTTTCATTTATCAGTTCTGACCCTACCTATTAGGGAAAACCTTAATTTTCCGTTCGGACCACAAAGCCCTTCAGTGGCTGCAAAATGCAACGGATGCAGAGGGAAAAAGTTCCAGTTGGCAGGAAATCTTACAGGAATATGATATTACCCACATTTACCGCCCTAGTGGGCAACACAAATTCAGATACCCTGTCTTGAAGCCCTAAAAACTTTTTGAATTCTGACTAGGAGACTTCCACATACGACATCAACAACATCCACGCCAGCAAGCTGACAAGACCTCATCGCGCCGTTTCACAGAACACGGAACCTGACACCACAATCATTTATGATCACTTCTTATATGGACATGATTACACATTGACAAAAATATTCTGCTCTTTCATGACAGCAATACAAAAACTGATCAACTAGTTTTACCTGGAAGCCTCGTTCTTACAATGCTCTCTGATTTACATAATGAGTTGGGACACGTAGGACAGACGAAATCGGAAGCAGCTGCCCGTCAACGATTTTGGTTGCCCATTTCCGTGGTCAATTAGCTACCTTTGTAATACATGTTCAACATGTGCTTCATTTAAGACACCAGGACAACAGAGACAAGCATCCCTACAACCCAAGTACACCAGCTTCCCCTTCCAACATTAAGGCATTGACAAAATTGGTCTTCTGTCCTTCACAACAGCTGGCCATAGGTTCGTGCCGGTGATGGTAAATTACTACACCAAGTGGGCAGATAAAGTGCCACTATTACGGCAGGCCACCGTGGCAGGGACAAATGCAGTATTTAACGACTGGATTTGCCATTTGTGGGCCCCGCTATCGATCATTTCGGACTGTGAAGGATAATTCAAAAATAAATTAGCGCAAGACTCGCAGCACGCCTGCACACCCAGAAGGAAGTGGACTAGTGGGGCGAAGCAACCGTACACTGGTCCAACTTTTGAGAGCGTTTGCCGAAAATAATCATCCTCATGACTGGGATAAACGACTCCCATGTGCCATTATGGCATACCGCGCCAATATCCATGTATCGACCGCCTATTCACCCTTATTTCTGTTGACGGGACGTCAATTAAGGCTCCTCACTGATTTGAGTTTCCCTTTACCCGCATCAAGTTAATAATTGTTAGACAGTTACACATGGCCGCTACACAACCTTTGAGGTTCAACACACAATCTTGCACGCAAAAATTTAGAATCGGCTGCCAAGAGGCTGAAAACCTATTTCGATAGGCAAGTACATGGCAACCCCTAACTACTAGGAGATCTGGTTTGGCATTTTCAACCAGTTTCATCCCTACATACATCCACAAAATTCTTACATCCATGAGAAGGACCGTTCGTGGTCGTCGATTCCATACATCCAACTGCATACGTGATATGTGACGCTGCTTTACCACACGGACCCACCTTCACCAAACGTTTTTCTAAGTTAAAACCTTTTCGAGATCAGTAACCCAAGGCTAACGCCAACTCCACACTCATTTTACCGTCACATTTAGTTCTGATACCCGTAATTGAAGAGACAATGGAGACGATGGATATTGATAGTCCTTTGGACAGGGCTCAACCCGAGAATCGGAGTGTGTAAGAGCCAAAAACGTATTACTATTTAAACCGGTGACATTGGAAGCCAACAGAAAAGAGATGAGAGGTAGGAATTAAGGAATAAGTGCCTTCTTTTATATATTACAGTCAATTGCTGTGTAAATCCCCTGGATCCGAAAAAGACCCTGTGAAGTTAGTCCCTTCAGAGTCTCAACTGTGAACCAGAATCTTTCCTCGTCTTACTTCCGTTCCTCCAGGACCATTGAGCAGTTTTAAAAGCCCTTTTCTTTCCTTTGCCCTTATTAACTTGTCTACAGTATATAGTTCATAGACATTATTTGCTCTTACATTATCGCAGCCATATTATAATTTGGACCTATTACTCGGCTATACGATGGTGCGAAAACTGAAGGCCGATTGCTTGGATAAGAGAGCATTTTCTACCTCAACACCCAGGCATTCCATTGGAGCACTAACAAGGGGAAACCTGCCAGTCCCACGGAGGTCACAAAAGTACTGCCCACTAAATGGTTTTTAGTTGAAGGCTTCTGTAATGTCTGTCTTTCAAACTTACTCAAGAATTCCGTTCCAGACACCCACAACTCGTTGCGAAAACGAGTATGTAGGTATCTCCAGGTGAGATAAAGCTCAGCGATGTTTCAAAAAGTTCATACGCAGATTTGTGGTTCTGGCCAGCGCAAAGAAATAGTCAAAGTTCAGGGCAATCTTCCGGTCCCTCACGATCCAGTAAGTCTATATGACCTTTTAAATCTGCCGGTACTCATGTGGTTTTCGACATGACGTCGATAATGTAAACTGTGGAGAGGCGTGGTAGCTACAAAACTGCAGAAATCTTTAAAATAAAATAAAATTCTTCAATGATGGTTTCACGAGTTTGAGACGGCTTTTGACGAGGCAAATATCGCTTTTTCCAAAGAAATATATACCCCTCCTCAAGGTCAAGGGCACGCGGACCAATGTTTAAAGATAAGTGAAGCGTTGATTTTTTACATATTTCTTGGCTGTAACCATGATCTTTCTATTAATTTTCAGGTTAAAATCTTCTTTCTACTGTCCCATGTTATTTGTGCCAGCCCAAATAAGCAATTGGATAAATAAGTTGCACTTTGCACATTTGCAGTTCATATCCGTGCACGGCTTGTGGTTTTCCATTTACTGTAGGAAATTAGCTGCAGTATTAGCCTTTTTTAGAATATTATTGTCAATTTTTAACCCATTTTCTCTATTAATTAAACTCAAGTCTGTCTAGTAGTTGTTGATGTCCCGGGAGCGACTTGCAACCCTAATAACAAATTGTACGCAAATCGGACACGAATCGGATACGACCGTACAAATGGTCGAACGCGAATCGTATCTGTCCCCGACCACTAATTCAGACGCGAATCGGATCCGAAAAATTCGCATCTCATTTTTCAACTGCACAGCGTAACCCCTTTCTCCTTTTGTAGATCCCCCGTCTAAGTAAACGGTTTAAAAACGACCCCCATTACATTCTGATACAATGTTAACAATGATAAGGTGACCTCGAAAGACTGAGTAAGTAAGTAAAGTTTATTTTGTTTAAAAAAGTTTTAAAAATGGAGGTTTACAAAAATAAGTCAGAAATTTGTCTGTAATTGAATTCGCTGGACTAATCCTGTGTCGAGAGACCGGCAATCCATCCGCCGGTTCATTGGATCTCCCCTCTAAAATGAAAAGGCAGTGAATTTATTCGGTGAGTAAGCAAACAATAAACTTCAAAATGCTGATTATAAAAGCATTTTAATCAGCTGAATTTTTAATGCAGACAATTTTGTAGACAATTTTAGACAATTTATATATCAACAGTGCCTTCCCGGTGCTTACCAAATATAAATTCTAAATTCTAAACATTAATATTGAATAGTAAATTTGACTAACCGTCAAAAATATTGCTGAGGGTAAACATTAGACCCCTTTTGTGTAGGCGACCGTATGCTTTCTTAAAGGTATTCTTGAAAGCCATTTCAAACTGTAATGTATCGCCTTTTTGTGGATTATTCCATCCATTTAAACCTTTGGGGTACACATGATTAAGTAATTATTGAGCTTTTTCTTACCCAAAATAACGGCGTAGAGATGGGAAGCAAGAAATGCTTTATTGTCCTGGTGTCTACCTTAGCAAGTTAAGTGGTAGGTCACCTCATCGGCAAAAGGCCGAAAATATGCGAGCAGCCAAACTGCTGACGCTATCATCAACGAGGGAGGCCAAAGACGTAACCTAGTAAGATAGTCAATAATGTGCAGGCTACCTACCAATTGCTCCCCTGAATGATTTTTCTGCGACGTCTTCGGTTTAGGCGTCTACTTCATCAAGGGTTAACATTAGTTTAAATATGTGACCTCTTGACGACAGTTTGGTTGGCGCAGATCCCCAAATAATCCTCTAAAAGTCACCACAAGGCAGCCACCTTTACCTTAAGGTCCTGCAAATGCCGCATTTATTTTATACTTAGAATTTATTTATTTATTTCAGAATTTATATTTGGTTAGCACTCGCAAGGCACTGTCTAAACAAACATTAGAAACGAAATAAAGTTATGACAATGTGTGCAGATAAAATGTACAAATAATTAATAATGTAGAAAAACTTTTCCTGCTAGGTCAACAATCAGCGATGTTTTGAAATTAATGGTGAACAAGACAAAAATAAGCAGTGAAAAAACTCCTTCCTTACAAATGGAGGCAGGGTTCAATAGGCCTTCATTTTCGAATAGAAGGTAGGAGAAAAATGGCTTAGGAAGATAAGGTCAGTTGGAAGAGTAGGGTAAACCTGCAGTAGCATTTCAGAATGAGATAATGAAACGTCGAGATGATGCTTTCTTGATCACTTAGGCGTATGAAACAAAATCTAACGAAAATGCATCAATGAACTAAAGTCCTCAGCATCTTAGGATACAGAATTGAATTCTGATGGTGGTAAGTATCCAACGAACTGGCAGCATTTTAGACTGTGGAGCACCGAATGTGTTCGTCCGAATGACTTGATCGTTTGGATGGCTGGTGATATAAGGAGACATAATGGTTAATGGGTGACTCGAGGTAGCGGAAATATAGGTTCAAGAGGGTCAATTAAATTCCCGATGGTCCTTTCTCCGAGTTATGGGGAAAGCTACTGGAAAAAGATGAGAAAAATAAAAGGTTAATAGAATCAGCGTTCAGATAAATGTGCAGTTTCGCTTGAATGCCGATAGACTAGTCAACGACCTTATTTCAATTGCCCAGTTATTCCAAAGAAACCTATACCTAGAAGCAAAGAAGAGAGAGCGTTTACACGTGGAGGATGCAGGGGGAGGTATAATTAGTACAGAATTTCTTATGTTATAAGGAAGACTATTGGGGGTAATGACAGAAAGCTTGGGGAGAGTTGAGCTATTTTTAGTCAGAAAAGGAGGCAAAAGCTTGCTTCTAATCGCCTACCGAAAGAAAATTTAGCTTCATTATCTGGCATCTTGTTGAGTAGGAAGTAGTTGAAAGAGTCGGAAATAGGAGTTTTTTTGTGAAATGTCTTTGGACATTTTCAATTTTTGAATGGCTAGATTCGTTCATTTAACCGAAGAAATGACAGCAAAATTCAAGAATGGGAAGTACAAATATACAATAAAGTCTTAATTAAATTTCTGAAATATAGAAATCATAAGAAATAAAGCCGTAAATCTGAGCAGCTTTGGCCGTAATTCTATCGGCATGAGGTGAAAGATCTAATTTAATTTAAGCCCAAGCCCTTGATGGAGGAACATTAAATCACAGGGCAAACTTCCAAAATAAGAGTTTGCGGCAGCCTTACAGGCCCAAAACTCATGTAGTGACATTTAGAAGATGAGAACTCCCTTAGCCATGTGGAGCTTCACGCAGAAAGAGCATCTTAGTCAAAATGAATTTTTCTATGCATCGTACGGTCGTAGAGTTAGAGAAGGAATACACGCATTTGAGGTCATCAGCATAAATAAAAGATTGAGAATGTTTAACTACCGATGAAATATCATTTATATACAGTAAGAACAACAAAGGACCTAATACGGTACCTTGAAGGACACCAATATCAATCGGGGTAGCACTTGAGTATGAGGACCCTACTAAAACGTTTTTTTCCGATCATTTAGTTATGATCTAATAAAGTCAGTAAGGGGACTACGAAATCCTACAGCTTCTAGTTAAGCTAGAAGTCGTTTATAAGGCACTTTATCGAATACCTCACTAAGATCAAAATAGATAACTACTACAGATAGATGATCATTACGAAGAGAGGTTAGCAGATTTAGAAAAGACATATGGCAGGTTTCACAATAGCGGTCCGGTAAAAAGCCGTGTTGGGAAAGGTTGATAGTTTGATTGCTTATGCAAAAATCTGTGATTTTTTTTGCAATTAGTTTTTCGAAGAGTTTAGCAAGAGAGGGCGTTTTATGGACACCACGATAGTATATGGCATTGCATGTACCATCGATGGCAAGCTTTACGTGATTAATGCCTTAGATGTGTGGTTTTGTGACCACTTCGCCTTTTCCGGTGGCGCCAACTGCCGTCTATGAAGATTATATTTTGAAGGTAGTGGCTTACCTGCATGTAAGGTAGACTGCGCAATAGGCATTGTTCTGCTTGAATCACTGCTACCCGATGAATTGTCATAAAAAACGGTAACGGTGGTAATTGTTCTGCATACCGATGACGATGAGAGGGACGATATGTTTGTCACGTAAACGATGGGATCTATCGGGCATTTCTTAGTCCTTCTTGGACGTCCAATATGAATTTCATCATCAGACATAATGAGCTTCAACCCAACAGCAAAAGAAGGGATTAGGAAAGTAAAAACTACCTAAGCATTCAATGCCTCCCTCCACTGTCCACGAATCAATAGCTGTGGGACTGTTGGGTTGTAGAATTGGTGTACACCGATCGTTGAACGGTGAGAGTTACAGTGAGAAAGAAACCCTAGTACGAGAATAGGAGGTATATCTACCGTCCGACGCAGTCATCAAAATCATTTTCATGTTTGTGGCACGCTTGGCAGATTCCATGATGTCAGTCCTCCGTGTCCCATCGTCCAGTGATTTCGATTAGAACCAGATGACCATTTATGGGGATGCACGCGGACGGTGGACGGTAATGGGCTTGTTTTGATTACGTTCCCAAATGTAGCTTTCTAAACGTTAATAAATGACGAGTTTTCAAGAAAATCACTAATAAAGGGCTCCATAATTCTACCTAGGATAGGCCAAAACCGCGCTTAGTTTTCTTATGTATAGGGAGCTCATCACTAGCTAAATAAGTTACAACAATATTGCCTATTAGACGCTTGGTAGGGTCTCAAACCTGCTCAGTCAACTGTGTCAAAAGTCCTTAATGAACGTACTCACCACTGCACAATGCCGTTACCGTTGAAACATCACTTGCCCCACCCAACAGCGTTCGTGCGTCTGCAGAAGGTCCGAGGTCAGCCGTCTGATTATCTTCAAAAGACTGTTCAGATGAATCAATGGTAAACGCGAGCGCATTGCCCATGAACTCAGAGCCTCTCGGACTGTAGGTCCCTCGTCAATTGTAGATGAGCTTGACGATTTGTTTGCGGCCACGTCAGATACCATAGCCATCCAACTTGTCTCCTCATCAGCAGAGGAAATCTCAGAGTCCGAGTCGTCACATGATGAACTGGAGGAGGAGGTCATATGCCACCTCGATGAAGATGAGTCGGACGGATACATTTCCCACATATTCTCGGCAATTTGACGTAAATCCTCCAGAAAGCCTTTCTGGGCCCGTCTCTTAAGTGTTCTCTTAGATACTGCTCTGAACATACTGCAAAAAAGCAAAAAACGGTCAGTATAGACATAACAGGGGGTGCAGACAGTTAAGCATCCGCATCGCAGCACGAGAGCGCAGGAAATGGCGTGGCACGGCGCGCGCGGGATTGACAGCTCAGTGCCCGATCGATTTGCCAATAACGCTGCGCTCATTCTTTTGCACCCTTAGCGACGCGTCATCGAGGTGCACTAGCAACCACTCAAATTCCTGCTACGATTGACGTACGACCGGTCGAGTTTTGAATCGTATTTCATTGCTTTTAGTAAAAAGACGTGAGGTTGCAGCCTCCCCTATATCATTGCGTAATATACTAATGGGAATAGATATATCTGGCGTTTGCGAAACTTCGCTGTATTCTCCAGATATTATATAGTCTATAATTCCTTTTGCCAACATTGAACCTCTTTATCCTCTGGTCGCTCAAGCTTACATGTCGTCCTGCAGTAATCGGTTTTCGTCTGACGAAATAATAGATCTCCTGCTACATGGGATTATGATTTGTTCCTCCGACAAAGTTATCCAGCAGGCCTTTAAAGTCATTGGAATACTTAGCTCTAAAACTGAAGAACGGATAAAACACAAGCATAATTTTATGTTGCGTAATATTCAGAATAATATATCTGCTATCGATGGTGCAAAATCTTTTCTGCAAAGCTGTGGCTTGGGATTCAGAATTTCGCACGCTAAGCGACTGAAATTGCTCAGTCGATATGCGCCAATATTAGTTTCTCTCTTCCCCTTACTAAAAGTCGACTTCCTACTGTCTAGGAAGGAGATTTGTAGAGAATTCTGTCGAAAATGACATTGTTCAGTTTCCCCTGACCTCACCCCAAAGCAGACAAAATTAGAAAATTTTAAACTGTCGACAAGCAACAGAGAAATGACTACTCGTGTTGTCATGTTGAACAAACCGCATTCAATGACATCTACGACCTCACCGTCTGAATCCCCAGTTAACTCTTTGTGGAAACCGACTTTGATTTTTTTTTGGGATCTCAAGACAACAGTAATTCTCTTATTTGTTCCCAAGACAACAATATTTCTTCAATTCTCACACCCACAACAAATTAACCAGTTACTCCTGATAAACCAGTGCAGATTTGTAGCTCAAAAACAAAACCAAATAAAGTCTGGACCGCTTGAAAATCGCCAAAAGTAGCCTTTCCACGAAAAATACTCCTTGAAAATCGCCAAATCCCCAAACCCAACTACCTCGATGTTTCAACTACACAACCAGACCTCATACTGCAGCTGCTTAACCAAACATGCCAGTATCCTCGTCCAAGAATTACACTTCTGTTTCACTCGCAGCAGTGCATCCCCGCTCCCGCAGCCAATTTTCTCCACGGTCGTTTCCCCCGTTGTCTCTCAAAACGAAGGGTCTTGCTGGACTACTTGACTCACCTGACCTTCTGTGTCACTTTACTAGGAATACTTCGCAGTATACTGTCCAGGGATTTCCACGACAAGCCCAATATGTAGCAGTAGCACTCAGTTCCCCTGTCTGTCATTTCCACCTCCAAATATTTTACTCCCCTTTATCCACATCAGACGCGTACTATCCCACAACCTTTTTTCCAGAACAGGGCGGGAGCACCCGTCCCCTATGTTCAGTGGCCTGTCAACCCACTGGATGACCTAGCCGCCCTCCCTCAAAAACAACCAGCTTGCCAACTTAAACTGTTCGTTCTAAATGCCAGATTCTTGTTAAATAAAATGCCCCTGCTTCAGCCTCTAGTCTTCGTCCACTGTCCAGATGTTGTTATAGTAACTAAACCATAGGCAACACCATCTGTAGCCGACTCCAAACTCTCTCGTATAGGTTATAATTGTACTCGAAATGATCGCCGCAACAGCCTTGGTGGAGGAAGCTGTTTATATGTTAAACAAGTGCTGGCTTTTCGGCCCTCAGACCATCCACAATTTACCACGGTTTAAGAGAGCTGTTGGCTTCAAATTAACTTGAAATATAGGAACTCTTTACTCGTTGGCTGTGTCTATCACCCACCCAACACCAGTAAGGATTCCGATCTTTGTCTCTCATAAGCATTTTCAAGTCATTGGGAAAATCAGCTCTGAAACCGAAGAACGGATAGAACGCAAGCATAATTTAATGCTGCGTAATATTCCAAATAACACACCTGCTTTCAATGGGGCATGTTTGTTTCTGCAAAGCTGTGGCTTGGGATTCAGAGTAACGCACGCTAAGCGAATGCACTCTCTCAGTCGGAATGCCCCATATTAGTCACTCTCTTTTCCTCGATAGAAGTCGACTTCATACTGTCTATGAAAGATATAAGTAGAGAATTTTGTCGTAAATGGCATTCGTCAGTTAATTAATTAACTCTCCTGACCTCATCCCAATGCAGAAAAACATGAAAAAAATTTAAATTGTCAACAAGAAACAGAAAAATGACAACCTCTGTTGCCATGTTGAACAAATCACCTCCAATATCATCTACGGTCTCGCCACCTGAATCCTCAGCTAACTGTGCACGGAAACCGACCTTGATTGATCTTGTGGGATCCCAACACAACAGTTATTCTATTATTCGTTCTCAAGACACAAGTAATTCTCCTATTCCCACATTCATACCAAGTTTACCAGTTACTCGTGGTAAATCAACGTGAATTTTTAGCTCAAAGATAAGTCCGCATAAAGTCTCGACCACTCGAAAACCGCAAAAAAATTTAACCACTCCACGAAAACTACTCCTTTACGATCGCCTACCTCTCCCGAAAACATCATCATCCCAACTACCTCGAATTTACAGCTACCACCCAGACCTCATACATAGGCTGATAAACGAAACATGCAAGCATTATCGTCCAAAAATGCTGCTTCTGTGCCACTCGCAGCAGTGCATCCCCCACCCGGCAGCCAATTTTCTTCACGGCCGTTTCTCCAGTTGTCTCTCAATACGAAGGGTCTTACTGAACTACTAGACTCACATACACCTTTTTGTCGCTTTAATAGGAATACTTTGCAGTATCCTGCCCAGGGGTTTCGCACAAAAGCCCCAAAAGCTGGCGTTAGTGCTTAGTTCCCATGTCCATCATTTCCACCTCCATACTCCCCTTTACCCACATAATGAGCTTGCTATGCGACAAAAGTTTTTCCCGAACCGGACGGAAGCACCTGCTCCCTATGATCAGTGGCCCATAAACCACTGGATGACTTAGCTGCCCTCCCTCTAAAACAATCAACTTGCCCACTTAAAATGATTGTTCTAAATGCCAGATCCTTGCTTAATAAAGTGTCCCTACTCCAGACTCTGGTCTTCGTCCACTTTCCAGATATTGTTATAGTAACTGAAACATGGACAAAACCTTCCGTAGCCGACACCGAACTCTCTCTTATAGATTAAATTATATTCGAAATGACAATCGTGACAGACATGGTGGACGAAGATGTATTTACGTTAAACAAGTGCTTAAATTTCAGCCATAACATTACCCACAATTTATTGTGGTTGAAAAGAGTTGTTTGCTTTGTATTACCTTAAAAATAATTAATATTTACTCGTTGACTGTGTCTATCACCCACCCAATGCCAGTGAGGATTTCGATCTTTTTCTCTCTCACAGGAATTTCACGCCGCGGCTGACTTAAATTTCTAAGTATTGTTTTAATGCAGGCGATTTCAACCTTCCTGAAGTTCAATGTTTTCCACCTTCCCACCCCATAAAGATTGAGGAATTACTCGAGGCCGTAGATATCGGCATGTGGAATCAGGTTGTTTGATTTCCCTACCCGAGGATCAAGACTACTTGATCTTATATTCTGCAGAGGTTGCCTGCATTTGACAGTGTTATCTTCAGATCCACTTGGAAGCTCAGACTACGAATAGTTGTTTCTACACTACACTTAGAAACTGATGAAACGTATTCCAAAATATGGCTCTTTCTTTGATTTCCGTTCAGAAATTTCGACAACATTATTGATAAATCTTAATTCCCACGACTGATCTGATATCTTTCTATGTCAGTTTGTGAATACCTGTACCAGTACCCTGTACGAAGTTTTGGCTCCATTTATTTCTCGCTTTGCTTCCCGTAAAAAAATAATTAATATCACGGATTAGGTTTATCTTCGTTTATCTTTTCACCGTAGGTTACGTAAACTCTATCGTTGATATCAAATGCAAAACGATATTTCCGTTCAGTCCATAATTCGAAGTGTCTTTGATCAGGATTTGAAGCTATCCGAAGAAAAACATTTTGCCAATGAGGTCAAATTTTTTGAAAACTGTTCTTTAAAGTTTGCTAAACTTTTTTCACTTATAGTAAGAACCCACAGAAAAACACGGCAACCCACCTTTTTAAACGTTTTTGGAAATCCTATAGTTGAAGACAAGTTTTTTAACGCTTTCTTGCCCAGAACATTTATTGAACCAACGGTCGCTCATCCTTCTACCATCCGGGGTTGGACTGGTGCCGCCTCGAAACCATGACTTTTATCCTCAGGGACGTAACCATAGCCATTAAACGTTTTCGTCAATCTCATACTCCTGGACCAGATGGCGCCCCGGTCCGTATTATAAAGGTGGATGCTAAGGATATTTTCCTGTCCCTTCTGTGTAAGATATTTAATCTAGCTCTGGAAAGTGAAACTTTTCATAGTATGTGGAAGTAATTGCACTTTCTGCCTTCCCCCAAACACGGCTAATCACATTATTTAACTATTTTTGGCCAATTAATACAATTTCCACAGCTTCGCAAATCTTGGAGATTTTGATCAAAGGTAAGATGATTTTTCACTTAACTGAGAATAACCAACTGAGTGCGGTCCAGCATGGGCTCCTCAAAATAAGGTCTTGTGACACATGTGAGCTCTCTTCGTTTGATCACGTTCTGCAATCTAGGGACAATGGTTTTGTAATTTCCATAGTCTATTTCAATTTTGATCGTGTTGATCATTCCATACTTTTCATGAAACTTCCCTCTTTCGGTATAGGTGTACACTTCTGAACTTAATATCCTCCTATTTGTATGCTCACAAACAACAAGTTAACATTTATCAATGTTATCTCCAACCCCACACACGGGAGGAGTGGAGTTATTCAGGGAAGCGTGCTTGGCCCACTCTTATTTTGCCTTTTTGTCAACAATGTTCCTGTTTATTTTCAGTAGACACTTTAGGTGCGCTGAGGATTTAAATGTTGCCTATCGATATAATGCGTTTATTGATATTGCACCTCTTGGGCGCCGTCAATCTACTTAGACCACAGGAAAAACCTAAAACAAAAACCTTCTTTCTACTGCCTATTTAACTTTGTTTAGGTTTTAGGCTTGTTTAATAGTGTGCAATATGAGTAGTTTGTTTTAAGTAAAAAAACCTGTCTTCAAAGGCGTAGTAGTAGCAAACTATGAAAATAAATAAATATACAGAAGAGGAATTATTTTTTTGTGTTAAGAATTTTTTAGGGTCAAGAATAATCTCTCACTTATGGATTTTTGAGGTATCATTCGACAGGGGAAGAGTTTATTTTGGGCTATTCAACCGTCCATTATATATACTCAGATGCGAGTGCCTATAAGCGCATCGTTCCGGTGTGGTTCAGCGATTAGTTAGACCTAGTTGGACTGATCTCTAAAAAGGTAGAAACGGGTTATGGGCATGTATTGGCCCTACTACTGAAACCTGAGGAACCACACTCTCGACCGCAGTAGAACTTGACCTCTCTTGGCCGATGCAAACAACCTGGCGCCGACCCATGAGGACGTTTTCGATCCACTTGAGGAGGTTACCTCTGATTCCAATTCGTTCTAGCTTGTACAGCAGTCTCTCGTGCGGCACAGTATCGAAGGCATTTTGAAAGTCAATGAAGGCAATGTGAACCGCGTGTCTATTTTCAAGTGCTTGGATCCACATCTGGAGCGAATGCGGCAAATTTTGTATGTAGGATCTTCCTTTTCTGAACCCGTGTTGACAGTTTGATAACAAATTTTGTGTCTACAGTAATTTCACCAATTCGCTCTTGATGATCCTTTCCATAATCTTGCCAAGGATGCATGTTAAGCTTATGGGCCTGTAGTTTGTCACTGACGCCCGGCTACCGCTTTTGTACAAGGAAGTTATATATGCCAGCTTCCAATCGAAAGGAAGTGTTCCGGAGTCAAATGACGTTTGAAAGAGCACTGGCAGAGGTGCAGAAAGTTCATTGGCGAGTTCTTTCAGAAGCTTGGGTGGAAGCTCGTCTGGTCCTGGGGATTTCGACTCTTTTAGTTCTTTTAATTCCTTTGGATCAGAAATTCTGAGAATAGTATGTGGCTAATGCTTGCAGTCGGCGGGTTATCCTCTGAGGGCCGAAGTAACCTTGCCTCGTTTGTGAAGACTGAGCGGTAGAACTGTGAAAATTACTCGGCTTTTTCCCTGTTTTCAGAAATTTCGACGCCCACGGCAGTCTTAATCAGCGGTATTTTTTGTTTATTCCTTGTACATCTACGGAGGTAACTGTAGACTAACTTTGGATTCTGCGTTACCTTTTGCAGCAAAGTCTTCTCAAATTCTCTTCGCGTTTTAAGAATAAGGCTTCTCATTTTGTTTCTCTGTGTTTTATACTTATTAAAATAGGCGACTTGAATAGACTCGCAATATTTTCTCCATAACTTGTGCTTCCTGTTTATTTCCCTTTTTAAGTTGCTGTCTATCCACCCAGGACGCTTGCTGTTATGGACACTCCTTTATGGGCAGTGGTTGTCCATAAGTTGCAGAAGAACATTTCGGAAGGACTCCCAATTTTCGTTCACGGTGCTCGAAAACATTGAGGTCCAGTTGGTGTCTGTTAAATCTGCTCGCATCTGATGAAGGTTTCCTCGCCAAACGTTACGCCGTATTTCCTCTACAGCAGGCGCAACGGAGAATAAGGAGTAGTCCCACATAAGCACCACATGATCACTACGACCGAGCGGAGGCATTGAAATAATCTCGTCAATGCTGCCTGATGTTTTCATGAAAACCAGGTCGAGAGAGTAAGTCCTTTGTCCTTCACGTGTTCTGGTGGGAAAAGGGACATGTTGCGTGAGAAGTGTCTTCAAGGTCTTTTGCAGAAAAACATAATCAAAATCGATTTCGGGCATGATGATTGAACAGTGCTCCAGTTAATTCCTGGTGCATTGAAGTCACCCATAATCATGACATTAGGTTGACTGGATAAATTTTCTAATTGTTCCAACAAGTGGGTGTCCGCGACTCGGTCTATCCTAGGTGGCCGATAGACAATGAGGACATCTAGACATGGAGAGCCAAGAGCCTTGATATTCAACCATATGGCTTCCGTGCTGCACGCAAACTTGCTCGTCTTGTCAGATACTATTAGCACGTCTTTCACATACACAATTATTCCACTACCCTGTCGGTTTTCTCTGTCCCTCCGATATATTTGGTATCCAGACAATGTTATTTCGCTATCTCGAATACTGCCCGACAGCCAGGTTTCGGGCACTGCTATCACATCCGGAGATACTTTGGCAAGACAAATTTTTAACTCATCGAGTTTCGATAAAAGGCTTTGTGCATTTGTATACAAGCACTTCAATTTTGCGCCAACCAAATTTCCTGTTGCATTTGTCAATTTTATGGGCCTAACTCTGTCTCCTCTAACGTTAAGGTCGTATGTCTTTTCCGTTTCTTGATGATATCGGTAACTCTGGTTTCTTTAGTGAGAATGCTGGGCATTACGGAATCAGTTCTGACATCTCTTTGAGCAATTGGTTCTCTGATGGTTTTGACTTTAGTGAGTAAGATTGTCCATGATCTTGCATAAAAAACAGGTTAAAGTAATTGGATGGTAATTTTCTGACTCCTGATTGGACCCTTTTTTGTGTTTCAGGGAGATAAGGGCAGTTTCCAATTTCTGTGTTAGTATTCAATCATGACCCACCTGCGTGGTCATCCATATAAGGTCAAAGGCAAATGTATGCACCTAGGTGAACGAAAATATTCTTTCAGACAGCAAATGGTTCGAACATAGAACTCACTTCCAAGCAAAATATTGACGTCGAATACCATGGATATGTTAAAACGGCAATTTAACTGCTTAAATGCTGATAACGGGCGACTCTCCCTGCAGGACTATCTTTAGTCAACCGTTAGCTTTACTTAATGATTTAAATTTATGTGTATCGTACCATTAAACTTTAGATGTAAAATTTTTAAGTGTATTTTATGTTGTCTGTATATACTGGCATTTATAATTTCGAGTGTACATAAATAGGATCGACAAGGGCCCGTAACCATCAAAATATACAATATATAAACGAGGAATAGTAGTGGGCCTTAGACTGAACCCTGTGTAACAATACTTTCTACTGGAAACCAGTCAGATTCTCTGGTGCAAACGACTACTTTTTTAGTATGCATGACATGAAAATTTTGATCCAGTTAAAAACTACACTGGATACCAAATTTCCAAATCTTATAAAACTGTCCCCGAAGAGGTTCACTATCAAACGCCTTCTTGAAGTCGAAGAAAATGACATCGACTGGATGGCCTTGGCCTATAGCTTTTGTCCATTTTTCCTGCGAGTAAAGACCACTCATAAGACGAGATTGGCCAGGCCAAAAAATATGCTGGGCAGCACATAACATGTTCCTCTTCTTCAGATACTAAATTACATGTCTCTTAATGGGTTTTCCATGATCTTGCACAAAATGAAAGTAAAACTAATAAGACGGTAATTTTCTAATTCAAACTTGGACACTCCATTGTGAATCGGTTTGATAAGGGCAGTTTTAAATTCCTGCGGTAGTTCGCCTTTTTCATGGACTTTTTGAATATCATCGAAACCTGCTCACATAGGACATCGGCCGATTCTAGAAGGGCACGCAAATGAGTTCTATCTGGAGAGCCATTCCCCGTTCTGTAAGGCGTGAGGCCTGCACTTCATTTCTTGAGAATGATTTTAAGAGACCGTGGTGATGAAATTTTATTGGAAGCATTCGAAGCATTCGCTTTCCCTAGATGGAAGGCTTTGTGTACGGTTACATATTCTCCATCTTGATGGACGGCATTTGAATATGTTCAGAAAAGATTCAGGTCATATTCTACTCTTTCCTTTGCAATCGAGGAAGTTGACTCAGGAGCACCTTTTATCACGACATTTCGTTTGCGGTCAAATTGCTTGTTTGGAAACTTAATGCTTTGATTCGCTGTCAGAGTTTCAACATCAGGAGGAATTACATTTTGGTAGACTACACTACCTGCGTTATTGTTAATATTTTTGTATGACACACTGACTTCGGCCTGGGAATGTACACAGTCATAACACTGTTGTAATGTGTTGTACCCAGAGCTGGTGTGTTCGCTTCCATACACTGGATGTTGAATAACCACCCTTACCAAGTTGGCCTTGTGATGGAATGGAGTGACGAGTTCCTCTTCTAGAATTGATGGCGAGCCCTTCTTGTAGTTTCAAATAGGTAGTTTAAGGTTCATCCTGGCTTTTCCTTCAGTAGTTTTCGGTGATTTGGCATTTTTAGTTGTTGTACCAGGTAATAAAACTTCACTCATCATTTTTGCACAAACGTAAGTTTTTCAATAATCACGAGAGAAACTATTCCCGGTATTCCAAACTCAGTTATCAAGAGAAGGTTGAGCTTCCCCAATTGCTAAGCCATGTATTTTCCGTTCATTTTTTAAATGGATTACTTCCTGACTCATGGAAGGCATCTATTATTCTTCCTGTCTTCAAGTCGGGATCCCGTTTGAACGAAAATACTTATCAAGGCCTTTACCAATCCCATCTTCTGGAAAAACCTCTTGAAAAACTATTTTTATTTAAGTTCATGACTTTTGTCTAGAAAAAATGCTTTTAGTAGACTCACAATATGGTTTTCTACTTGGTAGATCTTGTGAAGTGTGTCACTTAGCTTTCCTTAACCTCGTCACTTCCCTTACTAATGAGCAGCAATCGGTGGTTTTGCTCAACTTAGACCTGAGCAAATCCTTTGACAAGGAACCGCGCAGACGTCTTCTAGTGAAACTGGAAGCCCTCGGCATCCGGCCTTTTCTACTAAACTTCATTGGTTCGTACTTGGCTAAACGCAGCCAGAGCGTCTTAGTAGGTGAAAGCTACTAAAGCCTCAGCCGATCACGAGTGGCATTTTTCAAGGAATGGTTTTAGATTCCCTCTTCTCCATTCTGTGCACAAATGAAATGTCAAATTTACTCAAAAATTCACAAAATTTCGCTTACGCTGATGATTTCGAGTGCATTTACTCATTTTCTAAGGACACCGCCAGTAGTTGCGTTAATAAAATCAACACTGATATACTTAATCTCTCACGTTGTGGCTCTAGTTGGCAGACGGGGATTTCTCCATCCAACAGTAGTTTCATGTGTTTTGGCCCCACCAAGCTTCCTGGTCCCCTAGTATTTCAATATAGTCCAGTTTTAGAGTGATCAACCATAAGAGACTAAAGTCTTAGTTACGCGAATAAGCTAACATTATTGCCTCTCGTATATCACATTTCTGCAAAGGCTGCCAAGATATGGGGTTTTATGTAAAATAATTTCTTCACACCGGAAATAAAGGTAAAACTGAAACCACATAAGAGAATTTAAAACTTTCTTTCAAAAAAGTCCCTAAGCGTGAAATCCCCCTGGAATTCGCATTGAATAATAATAGTAATAGTTGCATTTAATGCCGGTTTACAGGCATTATTAGAGGAAACATTCAGTGGGGATCAGGCTGGATCAGGCTGATATATATCATTATAAGTGTTTTTCCTATCTTGATGTTATTTAGGAGAAAAAAACTGCTGCCTGTGAGACTATAGCAATTCAGATCAGGGAAGGACTAAGAAAAGTGCACTCTGTTTGTAGTTTCTCTGTCTTTTTATGAATCGGGATTCTGCCCCAGGCAAGAGTGGATCGGTGGACAGTTACTCGCTGTCTGCCGAAGACGTCAACGGTTGCAGGCTGCAGAGAAGGTGCCATAGCCCTCAAGGTAAGGCCTGGGATCGGGTTTAGATGCCACACACTCTGCCGAACCGGAAAACAGATCTTACCGCGTTGGCACCCAGAATTCTTGGAAGCTGTTCTGAATGCAAAAAAACAAGTTATAGTTATCCTAAACAAAGAATAACTGCGCGGAAGTCTACATTCTACATGGCTATGGCGTTTACTGAAAAGAATCGACGACACGACACTCTGCGAGCTAATGGAAGAAATAAAAAGACATTGTGATGACTACTGCGTCGAGTGTGGTCAAGCTGCCTCACAGTGGTAAGGGGATTAAAGGTACGACTATTCAAAAGCTTGAAAAGTATAAAGAGTCCCTTCTGTACTCGGCGAAATCATAAGGTATCAGTGTTTATAAGCCCAAAGCGTTCTTGATACGACAGATTACGGTGCTCCAACGATAAAATTCTTTTCGTAACGAAGTGCTGGACCGATTCTATTTTCTTCCGTTCGCTAGCACGCAGAAGGCTAAAATAGAAACGAGCAGTATTCCAGGTCAGGCCTAACCTACCTTTTATAAAGGCGGAGTCTAATCTCAATAGTTTTAAAATTTCAGAGGATAAACGCGATATTTTTGCGTGCTTTGGAGACAATCAAGGCATAATGCTCTGAAAGATTGATATCGTTGGTATATGATATGCCCAGATCCTTAACAATGCCAGGAACATTAAGATCGTGGCCATCTATGCTTAGTTGAGGCTGATGGTCGTCGCCAACAACCATAACGGAACATTTTTACCAAGAAAGGGAAAGGCGCCATGTGCAGCACCACTGGGCAAAGGCCTCAAGATAATTTTTTAATATATCAAACATGGTGTCGTGATCTGCCGGCTTCTATTGATAGGCAATTTTAAAATCATCAGCAAACATAGAGGGCCTACCATTCAGAAATAAACCTGGTACATCATTGACAAAAAGACAAAATAAAAGCGAGCCAAGCACACTAACCTGACTAACTCCACTCCTCACACGTGCAGGGTTTGAGACAACATTGGAGATCTTAACATGTGGTGTGTGAGAGCTCAGTTAAGAAGATTTCAAGTTCAGAAGTTAACGACATATACCGAAAGAGGAGAGTTTCGGGATAAGAAAAACATAGTTACCACGATCGAAGACCTTGGTGCAATCAAAATAGACTCTGTAAAGTGCAAAGCCATTATACCTGATTAAACAACGTGATCAAAGAAACAGAGCTGAAAGGTATCACAAGACCTTTTTTTGAGGAACCCATGCTGGGCTGCCCTCAGTAGGTTATTCTTGGTTAAGTGACAAATGATCTTATCCTTGAGCAAGCTCTCTAGGATTTTCGAAGCTGCGGAGAGTGTGTTGATTGGCCTAAAATCGTCAAATGACGTAGTTTGATAGTGTTTGGGGATAGGTAGAATGTGCGATTCCTTCCACACACTGGGAAAGGTTTCACTTTCCAGAGCTTGATTAAATATCTTACATAGAATTGACGGGAAAATATCATTAGCCGTCAGAACGCCGTCTGATCCAGGACTATGAGATTGGCGAAAACGTCGAATTGCTACGGTTACGTTCAGGAGGGTAAAAGTTATGGTTTTGAGGACGGCACCGGTCCAACCTTGGATGGTTGGAGGGGGAGTGGCCGAATTTTCCATAAATGTTTTTGGACAAGGAAACGTTGAAAATATTAGCCGTCAATTTTTCATCTACTATAGGATTGCCCATGGCGTCTAGAATGACGGGATACCATGCTTTTATATGGGTTATTATTACGCGTGAGAAAAGTTTCGCGACATTAAACGAACGGTTTTCGACATATTTCACCTCATCGGCTAGTCGACTTTCGTCGCATAGCCTCATAGCCTGCTCATAAATATGTCGAATCAAGGACAAAACTGAAATTGGGTTATGCAAACGGAATCGACGAGAGAGTTAACGCAACCTACGGTTGAAAGATAAAGGGAGATAAACCTCAAACGTAACATTAATTTATTTCTTTTCGAAAACGAAACGAGAAATAAGTGGATCCAAAACTACGTACAGCATTCTGGTTCAGATGTTCACATCCTAACATAGATAAACATCAGACCATTCTTGGGAGTTAAGACGTTTCAATAATTCTGCCGAAAGTGCGTATCGGAAATCAAAGAAAAAGCTATATTTATTTGGAAAACATTTAATCGGTTTCGAATTGTAGTGTGAAAACAACAATGTCATGATTTGAACTCCTATGTGGGCCTAATGATGACAATATCAAAGGCAGGCAGCCTCTGCAGAAGATTAGATCAAGTATGCTTGATCCTCGGGTAGGGAAGTCCACAACCTGAGTCCATATGCCGATATCTACGGCCTCGAGTGAGTCCTCGAACTTTATGGGACTGGAAGGGGCCGGAAAACATTGAATTTCAGGAAGGTTGAAATCACATACAATTAAGCAATGCTTAAATTTAAGTCATCTGTGGCGTGAAATGCTTGTGAGAGACAAATATTGAAATCCTCACTGATATTGGGTGGGCAATAGACATAACCAAAGAGAAAGATTTCCTATTTTTTCAGGTAATTTGAAGCCAACAGCTCTCTTCAATCGCAGTAAATTGTGGATGGTCTAAGGGCCGAAATGCCAGCGCTTGCTTTACGAAGATACAGATTTCTCCCCCACGGCTGTCACAGCGATCATTTCGAGTACAATTATAACCGAAAAGAGAGAGTTCGAAGTCAGCAATGGAAGGTGTTGCCCATGCCCATGTTGTGCCAGAATTGCTGTGCCAGAAATCGTTCGATACGGGAATTCTTCCTACCGACTGGAAAACAGCCCACATCGCACCGCTTCACAAAAGTGGTAGTCGTGCATTTGCTACAAATTACAGGCCTGTCAGCCTGACCTCAATCTGTTGAAAGGTTATGGAGAAGGTTGTCAAAAAGGAATTGATGATTTATTTAGAAACCCGTAACCTCTCATCGACTGCACAATAGGTTTTTGTAGGGAAAGATCGTGTGTTACGAACTTACTTTAAACGATGCAAAGCTGGACAAAAGCACTCGATGCAAAAGACACTGTGCATGTGGCCTACATTGATTTCCAGAAGGCCTTCGATAGTGTTCCACACCAGCGTCTCCTTTACAAGTTGAGAATGTTCGGTATTGGCGGCAAAATTCTTACGTGGATCAAGAATTTTCTCCTTGGTCGTTCCCAAGTGGTCTGTGTAGGCGGATCGCGATCAAAGTGCACAGTCATCGAGATTGGAGTCCCACAAGTTTCAGTGCTCGGACCGATCCTATTTCTCTTGTTCATTAATGATTGTGTACAGGAATTGGACTGTAACTTTGCTATGTTTGCGGACGATATAAAAATCTGGAAAGTTATCCACAATGCTGCTGATGCAGACAATTTCCAAGAAAATCTTCGTCGATTGGACGAGTGGTCCCGCAAATGGCTCTTGTCCCTGCTACGTCTGGGAAATCGAAATCAGGTCACTGATATGCGACCCTACTATTTAAACGGTTTGACCACTCCGAGAAGCACACACACAGAAGGATCTTGGAGTTTGGATGAAAGACAACCTGAAGCCTTCTACGCAATGTTCCAAGGCAGCTAAATCCGCCAATTCAATACTGTACGCTATCAAGCGGGCATTTAAAGTTTTTGATGAAAACTGCTTTTCTAAAGTCTTTGGTACGTTTGTAAGGCCACATCTTGAATATGCGATCCAAGCCTGGCGACCGTGGACGCAACAGGACTACAACATGCTCGAAAAGGGTGCAGCGGCGAGCCACAAAATTAGTAAGAGGTCAAGCTGAACTGCCATATGAGATTCGTCTAAATAACCTAAAGCTCTATCCTCTGAGTTATAGGCAGTTGCGCGGAGACTTGATACAAAACCTTCCGTATCGTGCGTGGCATGGATTGCGCCCTCCTATGTGATGACTTTTCCAACTCGCCACTACGAAAAAAATCTCCGAGGTCATCCATTCAAACTAAGTGTGCCCCAAGTAAGATTGGATGTGAGGAAGTATTTTTCACCAACCGTGTCGTGGAACCGTGGAATAACCTACCTGAGGCGATTGTTATGTCCCAGTCTGTGTATACATTCAAACATCGGCTTGACATACATATGTTACAGTACCACGAAGACTATGTGACTACTTAACCTTAACAATATCAGTGTACCACGTAAATCTGTCTGCATTCCCTTGACTGTTGCTTCTTTAATTTGCTTCTTATTCTTGCTTCTTTTATGTAACAAATATGGATTTCAAAGGTGTAAGCCTATTTTCCTCAAATACACTGAACTTAACTGAACTGAAAGGTTTCAGTAACTATAACAATATCTGGATATTGGATGAAGACTAAAGTCTGAAGCAGGGGCATTTTATTGAGCAAGAATCTGGCATTACGAATGAACAGTTTAAGTGGGAAATTTGGTTGTTTTTGAATGAGGTTGGCTAAGTCATCCAGTGGTTTCGGGCCACTGAACATAGGGGGCGGGTGCTCCTGCCCTGTTCTGGAAAAAGGTTGAAGGATAGTATGTGCCTGATGTGGGATAAGAGGATTAAAATATGGAGGTAGAAATGACAGACAGGGGAACCGAGCACTATCGCTAGCTATTGGGGCTTTTCTGGAAACCCCTGGGCTGGATACTGCAACGTATTCGTAGTAAAGTGACACAGAAGGTCAGGTACGTCTAGTAGTCCAGCAGGCTCATTGTGGAGAAATTGGGCTGAGGGGTGGGGATGCACTGCTGCGTGTGGCACAGAAGCACCATTATTGGACGAGATTGCTTGCATGTTTCGTTTATAAGCCTCGGTATGAGGTCTGAGTGGTAGCTGGAAATTTGAGGTAGATGGCATGTGGATGTTTTCGGGAGAAAAATCGATCGTTAAGGAGTAGTTTTGGAATTTCGAATTTATCTTTTATTAGCACCGGCAAGGCGCTGTCTAAACTAACATTAGTAACGAAATAAAGTTATGACACTGTGTGCAGATAAAATGTACAAATACTTAATACAAACGGGCCCTAGATTGAGTCGAAAACAGAATGTAGTCATTAAAGGTGTCCCGGAGTCAGCTTCAATTATTCCAAAGGAGCGAGTTAAACATGACTTGGAACTCCTTAAATTGTATGCAAAAACGCTGCTGACGGACGGCGAGTCCATTCATATTCTCAAGGAATATAGAATAGGGAAGGCTCTGTATACACCCGATTCAAATCCTCGACCAAGACCTCTTAAAATCATCTTGGAAAACGAAGCGCAGGCACAGCTCCTGCTACAGAGAAAATCAACCCTGCGGGGTCCGCATTCTGAAGTGTTTTTCAACCGGAATATGGGTTGAAAGAGCGAATGAAAATGCGACAGCTAATGATAGAACTGAAAACACGAAAGACCAATGGCGAGGCAAATCTCAAAATAAGGGGATGGACAGATAGTTCAAGTGAAAAAGAGCATTTCTCTGGCCGAAGGCAGTCACCTGACAGCCTAACTGTCCCGTTTCAGAAACCAAAAACGTGCCCGCTTTAAACTAATCGTCCTCAATGCCAGATCTCTGCTTAATAAGATGCCTTTGCTCCAGACTCTGGTTTTCATCCACCGCCCCGACATTGTAATAGTTACAGAGACATGGGCAACACACTGTGTATCCGACTCCGAACTCTCTATTCTAGGCTACGCTTACATTCTGAATGATCGACACGAGGGCCGTCGCGGAGGAAGCTGTATCTATGTTAGGCAACCACATACATTTCTTCCGTTGTACTATCGCCAATTTACCGCGGTAGAAGAGAGCTGTTGGCTCTGAGTAGTTCTAAAAGGTAACTACTCTTTACTCGTTGGTAGTGTCTATCGCCTACCGAATGCCAGCGAGGATTACGATCTTTGTCTCTCGCAGGCATTTCACGCTGCAGCTGACTTAAATCTGAAGTACTGCTTGATTGCAGGTGACTTCAATCTTCCTGAAGTTCTCTGGTTTCCAACTTCCGGTCCTGCAAAGTTAGAAGACCTACTTGAGGCCATAGATATAGGCATGTGGGACCAGGTAGTTGATTTTCCCACCCGAGGATCAAACATACTTGATCTTATTTTTTGTAGAGGTTGTCAGCCATTGTCAGTGTCACCTTTAGATCAACTTGGGAATTCTGATAATACTATAGTTCTTTCTACACTAGAACTAGAGGCTGCTGAAACGTTTTCCAAAAAATATAGCTTTTTCCGTGATTTCAGATCAGAAAATATGAGGGAATTGCTAACACACCTAAATTCCCACGACTGGACTAACTTCTTTGTATGTTCGGATGTGAATATTTGAACTGATAATTTTTACAAAGTTCTATGTCCACTCATTTCTCGTTTTATTCCCCGTAAGAAAATAATTAATGTCAAGGATGAAGTCTACCTCCCTTGATCATTCCGCCGAAGACTGCGTAGACTCTACCGTCGTTTTCATCTACAAAACGCCACCTCCGTTATGCCCTTGATCCAGCAAATCTTTGAAGAGGCTAAGAGGCTGTCTGATGAAAAACGACAAGCCGATGGGGTTACCTTTGCCGAAAACCCTTCGTTAAATGTTGCGAAGCTCTTTTCGTGCAAAGTAAAAGTGAAGATAAAAACGCAGCACCCCATAATTCAAGACGCCTTAGGAAACCACATAGCTGACGCTAAGTTGACAGCTGATAGCTTCAATGCTTTCTTGTCTAGAACGTTTAGTTAACATACTGTCGCCCCCTTTCCTAACATCCGGGTTTGGACAGGTAACGTCCTCGAAACCATAACTTTTACCCTCTGGGACGTGACCGTAGCCATTCGGCGTTTTCGTCAATCATACAGTCCAGGACCAGATGGCGTCCCGGTCAGCGTTTTAAAGGCGGATGCAAACGATATTTTTCCGTCCCTTCTGTATAAGATATTTAATCTTGCTCTTGAAAGTGAAACTTTCCCTATTTTATGGAAGGAATCGCACATACTGCCTATTCCGAAACACGGCCGACCTACGTCATTTGACGACTTTAAGGCCAATAAATACACTACCAGCAGTCTCGAAGATCTTCGAGACCTTGATCAAAGACAAGATGATGCGTCACCTAAGAGAAAATAACCTACTTAATGCGGCTCAGCATGGTTTTCTCGAAAAAAGGTCTTGTGACACTTGCCAGCTCTCTTTCTTCGATCATGTGCTACAATCTAGAGACAGCGGTTTTGCAATTTACACCGTTTACTTCGATTTCACTAAGGCTTTTGATCGTGTTGACCATGATCTCCTACTGCTGAAACTTGCCTCCTTCGGCATAGGTAACAAGCTTCTGAACTTAATATTTTCCTATTTGAATGCTCGCGCACAATGGGTTAAAATTTCTGATGTTATCTCCAACCCCATGCATGTGAGGAGCGGAGTTATTCAGGGCAGCGTGCTCGGCCCGCTTCTATTTTGCCTCTTTGTCAACGATGTTCTGATGTTTTCAGTATGGTAGGCCCTTTTCTGTACGCTGACGATTTAAAAGTTGCCTATCGATATAAACCTATTGATCGCAACCTCGTGCTTGAGCTCTTAAAAACGGATCTTTAGGCCTTCGCTCAGTGGTTTCGCACATGGCGCCTCTCACTTTCTTGGCAAAAGTGCTCCGTTATGGTTATTGGCAACAACCATCAGCCCCACCTTAGCATAGACGGTCACGATCTAAACGTGCCCGGAGTTATAAAGGATCTGGGCATATCATACACTAGTAGTCTTAATCTGTCAGAGCACTGCGCCCTGATTGTCTCGAAAGCACGCCAAACTACTGGGTTTATTCTCAGAAATTTTAAAACCATCAAAATAAGAATCAGCCTCTATAAAATGTATGTCAGGCCTAGTCTGGAATACTGCTCGTTTCTATTTAGTCTTCTGCACGCTAGTGAACGAAAGAAGATAGAATCAGTCCAGCACTTCTTTACAAAAAGAGTTTTCTATTCAGATCACCGAAACCTGTCCTACAAACAACGCTGTGAGCTTACAAGCCTTGACCCGCTATGGCTTCGTAGATAAAGAAGGGATTATTTTTACTGTTTAAACTACTAAACAGTCGTACATTTAACCCACTTACATCTCTGAGGCACCTCGACCACTCTCGGCGCACCAGTCATCGAGATGTATTTTTATTTCTTCCTTTGGCACGCACAGTTAGATACCGACAGTTTTTTCGGTAAATGCTATAGCAATCTGGAATAAGCTACCTAGAAGTATCAAAAATTCAGCAAAGCTATCCCTTGTTTACGCGAACTGTCACTAGTTTTTCTACATTCAGGTCACCTTCCAAAAACTTTTTGGGTGCTGACTCTGTTGAAGCTCTCTTCGGTTCTGATGGCGTTCAGGGACTCTGAATCCTGTGCCGGTCTTCATGCTGAGGGGAAAAATTACTGGCTCTGCAGACCTCAATCGGCTTATTTCTCAGTCGACAGCGAACAGCCGCTCGCCGACATACCTGCTGGTGCAGAATACCGGATCCGTAACACTGAATGGAGAGGTTCTTCACCGGGCACCTGTTAACGCGTCCCTATCCAGAACTTTAATCACTCAATAAGCTGCAGTTTTTTCTCCTGAAAACACATGAAACAACGATCAGGAGTTTTTTTCACTGTCAGCTTGACCCTCTACTGTATATATTTTTTTGACCTTGCCTGTAAACTGGCAATAAATAAATAAAATAAATAAAATAAAAATAATGTAGACAGAACTGTCCTGCTAGGTCAACAGTTAGCGATGTTTTGAAATTAATGGTGAACTAGAAAAAATAGGCAGTGAAAAAAACTCCTACCTTAAAAATTGAGGCAGAGTTCAATAGGCTTTCATTTTTGAATTGAAGGTAGGAGAAAAAACTGCTTACGAAAAAATGGTCAGGTAGTAGAGTAGGGTAAAACTACAGTTGCATTTCAGAATGAGATAATGAAACTTCGAGATGATTCGTTCTTGATCCCTTAGGCGTATGAAACAAAATCTCACGAAAATGCGTCAATGAACTTAAGTCTTCAGCATCTTAGGATCCAGAATTGAATTCTGATGATGGTATTTTTCCAAAGAAACGGCAGCATTGTAAATTGTGGACCACCGAATTTGTACGTCCGAATGACTTCATCGTTTGAATGACTGGTGATATAAGGGGACATCATAGTTCATGGGCGACTCGAGGTAGCGAAAATATAGTTTCAAGAGAGTCACCTAATTTCCCGATGGTCCTTTCTCCGAGTGGTCTGGTTTTTTCTTTTAAAACCAGGTCGAGGTAGTAAGCTCTTTTTCTTTCACGTGTTCTGATGAGAAAAAGGACATGTTGTGCGAAGAGTGCCTTCAATGTCTTTTGCAGAAAACTATAATCAAAATTAGATTTCGTGTAGCTGGAAATTCGAGGTAGTTGGGATTGATGATGTTTTCGGGAGAGGTAGGCGATCGAAAAGGAGTAGTTTTCATAGAGTGGCTTAATTTTTTGCGGTTTTCGAGTGGTCAAGACTTTATGCGGACTTGTCTTTGAGCTAAAAATCCACGTTGATTTACCACGAGTAACTGGTAAACTTGGTATGGGTGTGGGAATAGGAGAATTACTTGTGTCTTGAGAATGAATAATAGAATTACTGATGTGTTGGGATCCCACAAGATCAATCAAGGATTGTTTCCGTTCACAGTTAGCTGGGGATTCAGGCGGCGAGACCGTAGATGATATTGGAGGTGATTTGTTCAACATGGCAACAGAGGTTGTCATTTTTCTGTTGTTTGTCGACAATTAAACATTTTTTAGGTTTCTCTGCATTGGGATGAGGTCAGGAGAATTAATTAATTAACTGAGGAATGCCATTTTCGACAAAATTCTCTACTTATATCTTTCCTAGACAGTATTTTATTTTATTTTATTTTATTTATTTATTGCCAGTTTACAGGCAAGGTCAAAAAAATATATATATACAGTAGAGGGTCAAGCAGACAGTGAAAAAAACTCCTGATCGTTGTTTCATGTGTTTTCAGGAGAAAAAACTGCAGCTTAATTGAGTGATTAAAGTTCTGGACAGGGACGCGTTTACAGGTGCCCGGTGAAGAACCTCTCCATTCAGTGTTACGGATCCGGTATTCTGCACCAGCAGGTATGTCGGCGAGCGGCTGTTCGCTGTCGACTGAGAAATAAGCCGATTGAGGTCTGCAGAGCCAGTAATTTTTCCCCTCAGCATGAAGACCGGCACAGGATTCAGAGTCCGTGAACGCCATCAGAACCGAAGAGAGCTTCAACAGAGTCAGCACCCAAAAAGTTTTGGAAGGTGACCTGAATGTAGAAAAACTAGTGACAGTTCGCGTAAACAAGGGATAGCTTTGCTGAATTTTGATACTTCTAGGTAGCTTATTCCAGATTGCTATAGCGTTTACCGAAAAAAACTGTCGGTATCTAACTGTGCGTGCCAAAGGAAGAAATAAAAATACATCTCGATGACTGGTGCGCCGAGAGTGGTCGAGGTGCCTCAGAGATGTAAGTGGGTTAAATGTACGACTGTTTAGTAGTTTAAACAGTAAAATAGTCCCTTCTGTAATCTACGAAGCCATAGCGGGTCAAGGCTTGTAAGCTCACAGCGTTGATTGTAGGACAGGTTTCGGTGATCTGAATAGAAAACTCTTTTTGTAAAGAAGTGCTGGACTGATTCTATCTTCTTTCGTTCACTAGCGTGCAGAAGACTAAATAGAAACGAGCAGTATTCCAGACTAGGCCTGACATACATTTTATAGAGGCTGATTCTTATTTTGATGGTTTTAAAATTTCTGAGAATAAACCCAGTAGTTTGGCGTGCTTTCGAGACAATCAGGGCGCAGTGCTCTGACAGATTAAGACTACTAGTGTATGATATGCCCAGATCCTTTATAACTCCGGGCACGTTTAGATCGTGACCGTCTATGCTAAGGTGCGGCTGATGGTTGTTGCCAATAACCATAACGGAGCACTTTTGCCAAGAAAGTGAGATGCGCCATGTGCGACACCACTGAGCGAAGGCCTAAAGATCCGTTTTTAAGAGCTCAAGCACGATGTTGCGATCAATCATTTTATATCGATAGGCAACTTTTAAATCGTCAGCGTACAGAAAGGGCCTACCATACTGAAAAACATCAGGAACATCGTTGACAAAGAGGCAAAATAGAAGCGGGCCGAGCACGCTGCCCTGAATAACTCCGCTCCTCACATGCATGGGGTTGGAGATAACATCAGAAATTTTAACCCGTTGTGCGCGAGCATTCAAATAGGAAAATATTAAGTTCAGAAGCTTGTTACCTATGCCGAAGGAGGCAAGTTTCAGCAGTAGGAGATCATGGTCAACACGATCAAAAGCCTTAGTGAAATCGAAGTAAACGGTGTAAATTGCAAAACCGCTGTCTCTAGATTGTAGCACATGATCGAAGAAAGAGAGCTGGCAAGTGTCACAAGACCTTTTTTTCGAGAAAACCATGCTGAGCCGCATTAAGTAGGTTATTTTCTCTTAGGTGACGCATCATCTTGTCTTTGATCAAGGTCTCGAAGATCTTCGAGACTACTGGTAGTGTATTTATTGGCCTAAAGTCGTCAAATGACGTAGGTCGGCCGTGTTTCGGAATAGGCAGTATGTGCGATTCCTTCCATAAAATAGGGAAAGTTTCACTTTCAAGAGCAAGATTAAATATCTTATACAGAAGGGACGGAAAAATATCGTTTGCATCCGCCTTTAAAACGCTGACCGGGACGCCATCTGGTCCTGGACTGTATGATTGACGAAAACGCCGAATGGCTACGGTCACGTCCTAGAGGATAAAAATTATGGTTTCGAGGACGTTACCTGTCCAAACCCGGATGTTAGGAAAGGGGGCGACAGTATGTTAACTAAACGTTCTAGACAAGAAAGCATTGAAGCTATCAGCTGTCGACTTCTATCAAGGAAAAGAGAGTGACTTATATGGGGCATTCCTACTGAGCGAGTGCATGCGCTGCGTGCGTGACTCTGAATCCCAAGCTACAGCTTTGCAGAAACAAACGTTCCCCGTCGAAAGCAGGTGTGTTATTTGGAATATTACACAGCATCAAATTATGCTTGCGTTTGATCCTTTCGTCGGTTTCAGAGCTGAGTATCCCAGTGACTATATAAGCCTGCTAGATAACCATGTCGGATGTATTGGTCAGGGCTCCCTGAAGCAAAAAATCTAATTTTTCTTCAGAAGACAACCTTAACTCATTCGGCTTTAACTTTAAGTCGCAGAAGCTTAAAGGTTGTCATCTCGTAGCAAAAACCTGCAAATTCTGCTCAAACGTTTTTTTCGTGATCGAAGTGGACACAATTTTCTGTAAGCATGAGCACTCAGCTAAAAATTTAAAAAAGCTGCTTATCTGTAGAGATAAAACCCCAATGGAACGTCGGGTTTCACCCTAATTAGAAAACGAGAAGCCTAGGGCTTCAGCTGCAATATAAAAAGTTATCTCAGAGGTTTGCCTTCTATCTAGTGCAAGCGCGCGGATAAACAGGAATTTCGATTTCACTTGAATCATCACCCATTCACCTTGTTTTTAGTTCGAGTGAAATCATGTCAAAGTCAGTTGTTTCCTCTCCCAAGCAAACTGCACCTGCTATATCTATCAAATCTAGTAAACCTAAGAAAACCTTCAGTAAATCTGAGTCATTTACTAAGCCAGGCATCCAAATCAGTAATGTCATTACCGATGGGAAACATGCGAACACCTCAGCATCGACGACAGATGCGAACAATAACGTTAGCATTTTCCCCAACCTAAAATGTGTCCAAAATCCCCAAATAATTAAGACTTGTAAATATTTTACCAGTTTTTCGAAATCATTTATTCATTTTTCAAATGCACGTTTTCCGCCAATTAATGCTAACTTCCCTCAAAATCTAATTTCTATGCCACCCCTATCTTTCCCATGCCAGGATATGCTTTTCCTCCAAATATGCGGTTGGACAATAATCTAAGTTCTATTAACAGTAAAATTTCGACAAATTGTAGACCAGTGCAATTTTGCTTCCTACCTTATGTTTTTTTTGTCAGGTTTTCTGCTCGCCACCAAATCTAACTTTTTTATAAAT
The DNA here is from genome assembly GCA_017591395.1 of Schistocephalus solidus. Lineage (NCBI taxonomy): Eukaryota > Metazoa > Platyhelminthes > Cestoda > Diphyllobothriidea > Diphyllobothriidae > Schistocephalus > Schistocephalus solidus. Next base: position 29,545 of record WEDG01004654.1, on the reverse strand, counting down.
ACTGATGAGCGTAACCTGCAGGTTAGGAAAACGCTCAGTTTAGTTTCACACAATACGAGATCAGTTGTAAATAAGATGGCTGAGCTTAGAATAGACGTTTTTAGCTTGATTTAGATGTACTGTGCATCACTGAATCCTGGGCTCACTCTCTTATTTCCGACTTGATGCTTGCTATAGATAATTTCAATTTGTACCAACATGACCACGCTGAAAAACGTGGCGGTGGTTGCCTTCTTTATAATAAGTCATCTTTTGTACAGTTCCCTTTTCAGCTGAGCATTTCGTCCTTTTCTTAAAATGTATACTTTGCTTCAGTCATCCTCCAGCACATCAAGAAGGTGGTGGCTGTGTCTATAATCGTCCGTGTTATTCTGGCAATGAAAGCGAGATCTGTAAAGTATTTGAAAAAGTTGCAGAGACCTCACGTGATGTCAAAATAATCGCACGAGATTTTAATCTGCCACAAATTGACAAACAGGCAAATTCCTCTCCGCCAAAACTTCAGAAATTGGTCGATACTATTAACTTTACAAAAATGTCCCAACTGGTTAGTTCAGTGACTAGAAATGACAGCATTGTAGATTTTATTTTTTGCAAATGATGTTCACCCTCTTTTAATGAATTTCCACCGTGATCTACTCACAAGTGATCGCGCACTAATTCACTGTTGTTTTTTAGTATCCCTTTCTACAAAGCCTGAGGTAAAATGCAATAACCTTGACTTTGTTTACACAAACCATGAATTAATGAACAATTTCATAAGCAATCTAGATTGGCATAGCATATTTTAATAAGTATTCAGTATCAGTATACCTAAGGGAGATGTAGGTGAGTCACCTTTGAATTATATATTTGTACATGCGAGTTGGGTATCAAAAAAATAGTATTTCGATATGTTGGCGAGGCCAACATATTTGAAAAAGAGCAGACAGTAAAAAACTCCCAGTGATATATAGGAGAGCGACCACCAGGTCCACCTGATGCGAACACTCGCGGTGTCACCAAAGTGTGCAAATAATTAAGCAGCGAAGACCTCGAGGACCCCAGCATGCGAATTATGGGATAGTGCAAGACCTCAAACAAAAATAACAAACATAAAGAAATGTTACTCAAAGATAGCTAGTAGTATCATAAATGTCTTATTTTCTGACGTCACTCTTGCAGCTTTCAGTTCGTGTTGTAGCTCGCACCATTATATAGATCTAACTTTCGCTTAAAAACCTCCAAGAAGTCCGACATAACAACATCTAGAGGAAGACTATTCCAAGCTTCGACTACTCTTTTGGAGAAGAAGTACTTCCGAAGTACTCCAGTCATACGTTATTTGAGAGGATAACCTCTCAAGTTCATTGTTGTGGCTAGCTCGAAGAAATCACCTGGGACGAGACAACAGTCCTGGACGCGTAGCATGCGGAATGTTAGTATCAGGTCCCCCCGAAGCTGTCTATAGCGCAAGGGAAAGAGATTAATATTCAACAGACGTGTTTCATAAGGCTGTGAGCTATATCCAAGGACAAGTTTGGTTGCTCGCCTTTGGACCTTTTTCGAGGATGATGATGTCTTTCGCCGCCCAGGGTCTCCATGCTTGGAAAGAGGACTCCAACTGTGGCCGCACGAATGTTCCGAAGACTTTAGTGAAGCAGTCGGTAGTGAAGGCTGCGAAAGTTCGTTTAACGAGGTGTAGAATCGACATGGCTGACCTCGCTACCTTTGCGCAATTTAGGGAGGGTTTAAGCGAGGGCGTGATCCAGACTCCCAGGTCCTTTTGGGCATCCACTTCTTTCAATGGAATGCCATTCAGACTGTAAACCGTACGGTTCGAAGGATTGGTTTTCCCGACTCGTATGATGTTGCACTTGCTATCATTAAACGGCAAGAGCCAGTCATTTGACCGTTTCTGGAGTCGATTTAAGTTTGCCTGCAAGTTCTCTTCGTCAGCCGCAGATCGGCAAACATGGCAATATCGCAGTCCAGTTCGTTGGCACAATCATTTATGTAGACAATGAACAAAATAGGGCCGAGAACAGAGCCTTAGGGAACACCACTCTCAACCTCAACCTTGGTCGACTGTTTGTCACTGATATGGACAGTTTGTGAGCGGCCAGTAAAGATTTTTTCTATCCATGTCAGAAGTCTACCTCTTACGCCTATGCGGTTGAGTTTATAATACAGGCGGTGGTGCGGCACGCTATCAAAAGCCTTCTTGAAGTCGATATAGACAGCGTGCACTGTTTTTCCTCTATCGACCGCTTCAGTCCAACGTTCTAAACAGTAGAGCAAATTTGTGACACAGGATATACCTCTACGGAAACCGTGCTGAACCCTTGGATAGCAGATTGTTATGTTCTAGTAACTGCATTAGTTGTTGCTTATTTATTTTTTTCATTATTTTGCTGCAAACTGAAGTTAGGCTGACCGGTCTATAATTGTTTGCAGACACCCGGCTTCCACCCTTATAAAGCGGCGTAATCCATGCGGATTTCCAGTCAGCTGGTAGACTTCCGGTCTGGAAGGATGCTTTGAAAAGCGTAGAGAGTGGTTTTGTCAACACTCTCGCTAACTCTTTCAACAGTTTGGCAGGTACTTCATCGGTACCCGGAGACTTGGATTCCTTTAACCCCAAAAGTTCCTTGAGGACAGTAGTCTCGGTGAAATTAACAGTTTCGACTATTGTATCCACTTCAAAAGCCATTGGTAGTGTAATCGTTACTCGTTTCCTTTGTGTTAACCGACTGGAAAAATTCCGAAAGATGATCAGCTTTCGCACCATCTTCGGTAATGTCTATGCCCTCGGTGGTCCTCGGTAGGGGTATCGGATCCTTGTTCCGTGTTTTCTGCCTGAGTTAACCGTAAAACAGTTTCGGATTCACGGTGGCCCGGTTCAGCAGGTCCACTTCGAAAGCCTGTCTTGTTCTTACAATAAGGCCCTTGACCCGATTTCTCTGCATTTTGTACGCATTTAGAGATGCAGGAGTTCCGTCCGTAAGCGATTTTTTCCACAATCTCCGCTTTTTGTTAACTTCAATTTTAAAGAAATGCGTAAGCCATCGCGGTCTGTTGGTCAACTTTTTTCTCAAAATTTGACAGTGATTTTCGATGAGTCTGTGCAGTATGTCCCGGAACGTTTCCCAGTCCTCGGTTATGTTTCCAAAGAATAAAGGTTCCCACTGAGTGCGCATGAGTTCGGCCCTCATTCCACCGAAATCGCCTTGCCATATATTCCTTCTGATTGTTGTGGGTCTTGTTGGTATAGAAAATAGATAGTACGCCCATTGCAGTACCACGTGGTCACTTTTACCTAGCGGCGGTAGACATGAAACTTCATCGATGCTGTCCTGCGACTATTTGAGAACTAGGTCCAGGCAATTGGCCTGTTTTGCTTCGCACACCCTTGTTGGAAAAGTGACGTGCTGTGCGAGAAGTAGCTTTAGCGTCGTGCTCAGAAGACAACCGTCAGAGGCTAGGTCAGAACTATGTGCGCAGGTTGAGCTCCAGTCGATGTGAGGCGCATTGAAGTCACCCATGATCAGGATATCCAACCATGTAGCAATCTTTTCAAGCTCTTCTAGCAGGTAAGCATCGGCTGCGGGGTCTCTTCTCGGTGGGCGGTAGACTGTCAGGACATCTAGACTTGATGTACCTGGCACTTTTACGGATAGCCATATCGCCTCGGAAGTAGACGCGACTTTATAATCGGTCCAGCACTTCTTCACGAAAAGAATTTTATCGTTGGAGCACCGTAATCTGTCGTATCAAGAAGGCTGTGGGCTTGTAAACATTGATCCCTTATGGTTTCGCCGAGTGCAAAAGGGACTCTTTTTGCTTTTTGAGCTTTTGAATAGTCGAACATTTAATCCCCTTACCATTGTGAGGCAGTTTGACCATCCTCAGCGCAGCAGTCATCGCAATGTCTTTTCATTTCTTCCATTAGCTCGCACAGTTAAGTATCGACGGTTCTTTTCGGTAAACGTCATGGCCATGTGGAATAAACTTCCCATAATATAAAAATCCAGCGGAGTTATTCTTTGTTTAAGATAACTTTTACTAGTTTTTTGCATTCAGAACAGTTTCCAAGAATTCTGGGCACCGACACGGTAGAATCTGTTTTCCTGTCCAACGGAGTGCGCGGCATCTGAACCCGATCCCATGTGTTACCTTGAGGGATACGGCACCGTCTCTGCAGCCTGCACCCGTTGATTTCTTCGGCAGACAGTGAGCAACCGTACACGGATGCTTTCTTGCCTGGGACAGAATCCCAGTTCCTAGCAAAGACAGAGAGACTGCACACAGACTGCAATTGTGTTAGCCCTTCCCTGATCTGAATTGCTATCATCTTTACAGGTGGCAGTTTTTTCTCCTGAATAACATAAAGATAGGAAAAACATTTATATTGATATATATTCAGGAGTTTTTTTTCACTACCAGCCTCTACCCACTGAATATTTCACCTGACAATGCCTGTTAACCGGCATTAAATACAAATATTATTAAAATAATAATAATAATAATAATAATAATTATTATTATTATTATAAGTTTTGTCTAAAACTGTAAGTTCGCTTTTCACGTATGTGAGTACGCCGCCTCCTTGACGTTCTTTCCTGTCTTTTCTAAAAAGTTGGTAGCCAGCCATAGTTACCTCTCGGTCGTCCACGTGTTGGGACAACCAAGTTTCTGTTACGGAAATTATATTTGGATAGAGATCGCAGATATGAATCTTAAGCTCGTCGAGCTTCGATAATATACTCTGTGCATTGGTGTACAGGAATTTTAGTTTTCGGTTTGCTCAAGAGGTGCTAACAGTCGGGCGCGAGCCCCTGTTTACTGGGCCAACTGCGTGGTAATCCGGAACGGGCCTCTCCCTGGGGAGAACAATGGATGATGGATCACTTGGTTGCTGTAAATAACCAAATTTGTTTCCCCCTCGCTGAGCCGCCGTCTTAGTTCGATGACAAATTGATGGCGTTTGTTCCGCTCCGCAGGTGAGAAGTCCTGTTGAAAAAAACTCCAGGTTTGAGTTTTTTAACTTGAAGCGCCTAGACAGAATGAGACTGGCTTCCTGGCTACTGGTCAAGATAACTTTCAGAGGCCTAGGGCGTGTTGATTCAGATTGGCTTTCGGGCCGTTTTCTAAGGTGGAAGGCTTTTTCCAGTTCAATCGACGTATTAGGTTCCAGCATATTGTTCAGGAGTTCCCGAAAGCGGTTCATGTCTTCCGAATATCAGTCTACGGGAGGGGTTGCTGTTGATTCAGGTAGTCCCTGTATGATGAAACTTTTTTTTTCTGTCCGTGGCAATTTTTGTACTAACGACGCTGTCTTCCACTACCCGGTGGGAAGGTTTCACGTTGCGCACTGGTGACGATGGAGCGGATGCTGATTGGCTATGTGTTGCCTTTGATCCGTTTTTTTGGGTTTCGGCGAATTTCACGGGTTCGATGATTTTGAATCGCAGGTGATAGTTTCGGTTGGGGAATCAATTCCACTACTTGTGTTTGATGTGATAATCTCAGTATTTCCTGTGGAGGACAAGGCAATGGTCAAAGCCCCATGTTTGCGCTTTTTTGAGGAATCTTTCGAAGTCGGTTGTCCATTGGCTTTTTCCTTCTATGTGTCAGTTTTGCGTTTTGGACGTTTTTGTGTTTTAAGAGGACTGTTTTTTTTCCTGCGCCATTGGTACTTGTTGTTCAGTAGCCGTAGAAGCTGTCGAAGTTGTTGTTGGGATACTCTTTGAACGCGTATCAATGGTTTTACTCCTGTTATGTCGCTCAGTGGACTTCTGAATGGCATCTACTGCTTTATATGTGCCTTTTAGCGCAGATTTTATTTGCCTTATCTCCTCCTCGAGCTGGTTAAGCGTGATGGACAGTTTCTGACAGCCTCCAAAAATGTCAATGTCGTCAATAGCGTGCATATTAATTCAAAAGAGCGCCCGCCGCCATGATGAGGTGGTCGAGTGTTTAGCGAGCGTCGCCATCGCTTTGGTGATCGCGGGTTCAATTCCGGCTTGCGGCATGACTATTTGAATTCTTGTGTGGCGACTTAAGAATTAACGGGTGGTTAGGTGACGGTTTACACTACCAGCTGTTTTACACTAGCAGTATACAAATTATCTACTCCGTCTTTTTTGCAAATTAATGGAATGCCTAGAACGTTCTTAACTACGTCTGCTAGTGGAAGTTGTTAAAAGTATTTGTTATAACGAGGTACTCGATATAAATTTCACAATCAGTTGGACAGAATATGGATAATAAACGACTCAGCTGTTTTGTAGATACTACTCAGAAAGCCTGACGAGCAGTAAGAGCCTTGATTGGACTGGTAGGTTGTGAAGGCCAAGCCAAGATTTCCGGCAGGTTGCTATATTTGGAGAGCTGTCCTAGTCGAATAAAAGTCCTCAGAAACCCTGGGGAGTTGTTAGAGAATGGATTGGACCGGAAGGTTGTGTAGGCCAAGGTTTCCGACAGTGCTCGATTTGGAGAACTCTCCTGGTCAAACTGTGAGGGTATCGAAGGCAACTGGACGGAAGATTCAATCAATTGATTCAATCATTTGAACCAATTAATGTTCGTGGACTGTTTCTTTCAGTGCAAAAAATCGATTAAAATCGGTCTTCTTGCTGCTTGTGATGTAAACTTTTTCAATGAGCTATTGCAGATCCTTACAGAAAAAATCCAGGCTTTTGTCCCACTCAAGATTTTAAATTCAAATACAGCCTCATCTAATGTTCAATATTTTTTCCCCAAAAAGACTTAAAAAATTATGAGAGCTCTTTGTCAGGTCACTTAAAGATAACATAAATATTTGAATTAGCATTGAAAATGAGGCTTGCGCGACATAGGCATGGGGAGTCTCGGGCACTAAGTGGTGCCAATTCTTCCAACTCTGTTGCTTTAGTCTTCCATGTTCAGTCGTCTAAGTGTCTGAATGTCACTCCACCTTTACTTGACTGTAACAAAAATTTCGTTAAAGAGGATTTGGAAAAAGTAGGATTGCTTATTTCATTTTTTGCCAACCAATTTATTATTTAAACTAGCCTCACTCCCTCAATTCCTGAGCTTTAAAATTCAACTCTACACCTAACAACCATTAATTTATCGACTTCAAGTATTTAAAAAAAGCTCACTTAAGAAATTCACGTTCGGTTGAAACTGATAACATTCCTAACTCACTTATTAAACAGTTGAGAGATTTTCCACCTTATCTAAGTAAATAATTTTAAAAATTTCTCGAAAACGGTTTCTTCCCCGATTATTGAAAAACTTCTATTATAATTCCAGTTTTTAAATCAGGTTCCCGCTCTGAAATTCAAAACTATTGCGGTGTTCATAGAACGCCCTCTCTTGCTAAACATTTTGACAAACTAATTGCAAAACAAATTACGGATTTTTGCATGAGTAATAAAATTCTCAACACTTTCCAACGTGGCTTTTTACCGGACTGCTCTTATGAAACCTGCCATCTGTCTTTTCTTAATCAACTAACCTCTCTTCGTAATGATCCTCTATCTGTAGTAGTTATCTATTTTGATATTTGTATGGCATTCTAGAAAGTGCCTCAGAGACGACTTCTAGCTAAACTAGAGGTTGAAGGATTTCGTAGTCCCCTGACTGACTTTGTTGGATAATACCTATGTGATCGAAAACAAAACGTTTTAGTGCGGTCCTCATACTAAAATGCTACCACGATTGTGAGGGGTGTCCTTCAAGGTACCGTGTTAGGTCCTTCGATATTTCATCGATGGATAAAAATTCACAATCTTATAAACGGCTTCTTTTCTGACTCAGGGAAGACATCTTTTATTCTTCCTGTCTTCAAGTCAGAATTTTGTTCGAACGTCAATAGTTATCGAGGCATTCACAAAGCCCCAACTCTAGAAAAACTTCTTGAAAAATTATTTTTAATTAAATTCTGGAATTTTGCTGAGAAAATAAACTTTAAGGCGAGTCGCAATCTGATTTTATACCTGGAAGGTCATGCGATTTGTGCCACTAAGCTTTTCTTAACCTGGTCCCTTCCCTACGTAATGAGCAGCAGTCAGTGTTTGTTATCTACTTTAACATGAGCAAAGCTTTTGACAAGGTGCCGCACAGACGTCTTCTGGTGAAACTGGAAGCCCTCGGCATCCAGCCTCCTCTGCTTGACTTCCTTGGGTCCTACTTGTCTAACCCTAGCCAGAAGGTCTTAGTTTGTAATAGCTACTTGATGCCTCAACCGATCACGAGTGGTGATTTTCAAAGCAAAGTTCTAGGTCCCCTCCTTTTCATTCTGCGTATAAACGAAATTTCAATTGCACTCACAAATTCACAAAAGTTCCTTTACGCTGATGATTTCAAGTTCAATTAATCATTTTCTAAAGACGCCGCCAGTAGTTGCGTTGGTAAAATCAACACTGATCTACTTATGCTCTCACGTTGGAGCTGTACTTGGCAGATGGAGTTTTCTTCAACCAAGAGTAGTTTTATGTGTTTTGGCCCCGCTAAGCTTCATGGACCCCTCGTATTTCAAAAAAGTACACTTTTAGAACGGTCAACCATAAGAGACTTAGGTCTAAGTTACACGAACAAGCTAGCATTATCGCCTCATGCAGATCGAATTTCTGCAAAGGCTGCACAGATATGTGGTTTTATATCACATAATTTCTTACTTCCGGAACTAAAGTCAAACCTATACCGCTTCTTCCTATCCTCGAATACTGCTGTCCCCTCTTTGGGCTGATGACCGCCTCTGACCGTAGTAAGATTGAAAAAGTTCAGAGGGTTTTTACTCGAAAGATTATTTTCTGTCTGGATGCAGCATCTCTTAAACGGATAGATGTCAGTTAGCAAACATTAAATTTATTTGAGTTAGAAGACTCGAAGCCGGTCTCTGCTTCCTGTTTCACGTAAACTTTAGTCCAAAGCTCCCTCGAATTAACGCTCTCACTCCGGTAGATCGACCTTATACCACTTGTCAAACATTTGCTCCAACACTAATCGTTCTCAGTTTTTTGCCTCCAAATAGGCTTTCATCTGGAATAATCTTCCACTCGAAACTAGGCTCTGGGATACATTAGTAATTTTCAAAACCAAATTAAGCAAACATTAAATTTCGGAAGATATACAGTCCTAATGGTCTGTTTTCCTTCCCAAACACGCAAATGTTTTGATTTTTAAAAGGGTACTCTTGGTATTTTAGGCAGTTCCCTTGATATTACATTCGTTTCTAAATATGTTTTAAATTATCCTCTGCAGAGTCGATATTCGCAGTCATTTTTCAACTATCATCGCAACTCTTGAGAACCTTGATACTTTTCTCCGAGTTTGCAACCCTGACGATGGTCTCCGGGATCTCTTGATGATCATGGCGGGTTCTGATGTTTTTGCTACCTTGTTGGTGGACTATGCAGTCAGCAAGGTCGCATCTCGGTGATGATCTCGTGACCTATACTTTCCCTTTTCTTTTCGACTCTGTTGTCTAAGATGAGTCCCTTATCTCTCACCTGCCTAATGGTTATAAACGGTAACTCTGGCTGTTATATTATCTCACACCCTACAAGGAGCATTCCGGATCCTCATATACGTTGTCAGTAACATCACAGTACTATTCAATTGCATCGTACCAATCCCATAAACTCTAGCTTTTAATTTTTTAAAGAAGCAGTTTTCTTCTCATAGTTCCTCATTTTAAATTCCACCCCCAATTTAACCGTAGGGGTTTATTTGCCCAGATTTTTGACTTTTGTTTTAAAAATGGCAAATCGTTCTGAATCGCAACTGCCTACCATACTACTAGTTTCTGCTGTTCATGTGGCTGTTCACATAGTGCGGCAATTATCCACTTTTTATTTATTTCTACCGCGAGACTAAGTTTGTCGTGATGGGTCACTCTGGGCCTTAAATATTCAATTTATTTATTTATTGTCCATCTCATTCCCAAACTCGCAACTTTGGACTTTGAGATACGACCTCCTGGTACTTGAGGCAGTTCCCAGATATGAAATTGGTTTCTTAATATTTTTACATTATCCTCTGCAGAGTCCATTTTATCGCAGCCGTTTTTGTCCCTTCCTCTTTTCGACCATCATGGTCAACTGCTGACAACCTTTTTGCGTTCCTCCTTTTTTCAACCCTGATGATGGACACAGTTTCACTGCTTCTTTCCTAGTTAACCGTATATTCCAAAGATTGTTGATTATTATTTTAAAAATGATGAGTCGCTGCCTACCATACTACTTATTTCTGCCTTTCATATGGTTGTTCACAAAGAGCAGCAATTATCTATTTTTTATTTATTCATAGCATAGTAGTAATTTTGTAATGATTTGGCCCTCTGGGCCTCAAATATGCCATTTATTTTTACTCCAATAAACAGACCGCTCACCGAGCGGTTACGGGACCCACTCGACTGATGGTTTCTTGCTTTCCAATCAAGCACTACACCAACAGCCGCAGAGCAACTAGTGATATAGAAAGAATGATATTTCTGACCGGTTGATGACGAATTATAAGGCAGAAATGGTCAGCAATATCAATCAGATTCTGACTGATTCTAATGTGACGCTTATTTGTTTACGCCCACATCATCTAAGCAGAGAACAGCGTACACAGGCCAAAAGCTGGCAGCTCGTCGGGCCTTTTGATCACCACTAAATACCCTGTACAGAAAGCACTTCTCCTAATAATGCCTTTACCTTCTCCTCAAAACTAGATTGATCTGTAGCAAACATTACTGCAGCATTACTGATTTTAAGAGGTAACCGTCTCGCTTGGTAACGAGTTCCAAGGTCGTACCACTCGTTGCCTGAAACAAAACATTCTGAGGTTCAATCGCGTGCGTTCGCTATTAACCTTGTAAGGATGACAATGCAGATGAGTTGTGCAGGCAAAGTCGAAGAAATCCTCCGATCTCAGGGAGGAATTATGGCCCCAGATAATCAGGAATGTCCAGAACATGCTGCACCCTAAGTGCATGTAGGAAAGAGGACAGATTGGAAAAGCTTGACTTATTTCCTCTATCCTACAGGCACTTACGGTGTAGCCTGCTCTGAACATTCCGGAATATCCGGGGCCATGATTTCTCCCTGAGATCGGAGGATTTCTTCGACTTTGCCTGCAAACTCATCTGCGTGGTCATCCTTACAAGGTTTAATAGCGAACGCACGCGATTGAACCTCATAAAGTTTTGTTTCAGCCAACGAGTGGTACGACCTTGGAACTCGTTACCAAGCGAGACGGTTACCTCTGACAGCATAACTGATTTTAAAAGAAGGCTTGATGGCATTATATTTGACAAAAGACGACTGTCACAACATGATTACTTAAAATCAGCCATTTTTAAAGTACTATAAAGGAGGCAAACACCGCCACGTTTTTCAGCGCGGTCTTTACGGTACAAATTGAAATTATCTATCGCAAGCGTCGAGTCAGAAATAAGAGAGTGAGCCCAGGATTCGGTTATGCACAGCACATCTGGATCGAGCTCAAAGGCTACTGTTTTTAAGCTCAGCCATCTTATTTACAACTGATCTCACATTAAGTGAAACTATGCTGAGCGTATTCCTGAGCTGCAGGTTACGCTCATCAGTATTTATAAAAAAGGATAATTTGGTGGCGGAGAAGAAAACTGGAAAGAAGAAACGAAAGGTGGGAAACAAAATTACTCTGGTCTACAATTTGTCGAAATGTTACTGTTAAGAGAACTGAGATTATTGTATGACGGCATATTTGGATGAAAACCTTGTAAAGGAAGGCTATATTGTGGCATTTGAAAGATAGAGGGTGGCATAGAAATGAAATTTTGAGGGAAGTTAGCATAAATTGGCAGTAAAAGCGCATTTGAAAAAGGAGTAAATTATTTCGAAAAAACTGGTAACATAATAGGAAGCGTTAAGTATTTGGGGATTTCGGGACACTTTTTGGGTTGGGAAAGATGCCAACGTTAGCGTTCTCAGCTATTGTAGATGCTGAGGGGTTAGCAGGTTTCCCATTGGTAATGACATTACTGATTTTAATGCCTGGATTAGCCAATGATTCAGATTTACTATGAGTTGTCTTAGGTTTAGTAGATTTGGCAGCTATAACAGGCATGGTTTGCTTGGGATGAGAAAGAAGTGGCTTTGACACAATTTCACTCAAACCAGGAACAAGGTTAACGGGTGAAGATTCAGCTGGAATCGAAATTCCTATCGATCCGGTACCTTGAAGGACACCACTAACAATCGGGGTAGCACTTGAGTATGAGGACCCTTCTAAAACGTTTTGCTTTCGATCATTTATGTATGATCTAATAAAGTCAGTAAGGGGACTACGAAATCCTATAGCCTCTAGTTTAGCTAGAAGTCGTTTATGAGGCACTTTATCGAATGCCTTAATAAGATCAAAATAGATAAATACCAGAGAGAGATGATCATTACGAAGAGAGGTTAGTAGAATTATAAAAGACATGTGGCAGGTTTCACAAAAGCGGTCCGCTAAGAAGCCGTGTTGGGAAAAGTTGATAATTTGATTGCTTATTCAAAAATCCGTGATTTGTTTTGAAATTAGTTTTTCGAAGAGTTAAGCAAGAGAGGGTGTTATATGAACACCGCGATAGTTATGAATGTCCGAGCGGGAACCAGATTTAAAAACTGGTATTATAATAGAAGTTTTCCAGTAATCGGGGAAGAAACCATTTTCGAGAAATACTGAGAATAACTTGCTTAGTGAAGGTGGAAAATCCCTTAACTGTTTAATAAGTGAGTTTGGAATGTTATCAGTTCCAACCGAATGTGGATTTTTTAGGTGAGCTATTTCCTTTTAAATACATGAAGGCGAGAAATTAATGGTTGTTAGAAGCGAATTTGAAAGCAGAGGAATTGTGGGAGTGGGGCTAGTTTCAGTGGTAAAGTGGTTGGCAAAAAAACGAATTTAACAACTCTGCTTTACCCAAATCGTCTGTAACAATTTTTTTGTTACAGTCGAGTAAGGGCGGAGTTACATTCAGACGCTTAGCTGATGACCGAACATGGAAGATAAGAGCAACAGATTTGGATGAATTGCCATCACTTAGTGCCCGAGACTCCCTTTTCTTATCTCGCGCGAGCCTAATTTTCGATACTAATTCAAATATTTGTGAAATCCTTAAGTAATAATAATAATAATAATAGTTGTATTTAATACCGGTTTACAGGCATTGTCAGGTGAAATATTCAGTGGGTAGAAGCTGGCAGTGAAAAAAAACTCCTGAATATATATCATTATAAGTGTTTTTCCTATTTTCATGTTATTCAGGAGAAAAAACTGCCGCCTGTAAGGATGATAGCAATTCAGATCAGGGAAGGGCTAACACAATTGCAGTCTGTATGCAGTCTCTGTCTTTGCTAGGAACCGGGATTCTGCCTCAGGCAAAGAAAGCATCCGTGTGCGGTCGCTCACTGTCTGCCGAAGAAGTCAACGGGTGCAGGCTGCAGAGACGGTGCCGTATCCCTGAAGATAACACCTGGGATCGAGTTCAGATGCCGCGCACTCCGTCGAACAGGAAAAACAGATTCTACCGTGTCGGCGCCCAGAATTCTTGGAAACTGTTCTGAATGCAAAAACTAGTAATGGTAATCTTAAACAAAGAATAACTCCGTTGGACTTTTATATTATGGGGAAGTTTATTCCACATGGCCATGGCGTTTATCGAAAAGAACCGTCGATACTTAACTGTGCGAGCTGACAAAGAGCTTTTAGATGAATCTTTAAGTTGTTTTCGTATTTTTTAAGTCTGTTCTGGAAAATGCGGAACAGTAGAAGAAGCTAATATTTGAATTAAAAATGTTAAACGGGGATTAAAGACTGAATTTGTTCTGTGAGGCTCAGCTCACGGAAAAGTTTGGATCGTTGATTGCGAATATGCTATGTAATCTAGTGCTTACGAAATTATTTATCATTTCATGTTTTGTGTTAGCAAAGTCGAGGTTGTGCATTTAACCTCAGGCTTCTTTAGAAGGGGACTGGAAAACAACAGTGAATTATTGCGTGATCACTTGTAGAAAAGATCATTATGAAAATTCATAAAGAGAGGGTGGATATCATTTGATAAAATAAAATCTAAAATGTTGTCATTTCTAGTAACTGATCTGACCAGTTGGGACATGTTTTCTGAAGTTAAGGCGGAGAGGAATTTGCCTGCCAGTCAATGTCTGGCGGATTGAAATCGCCTACGATTATTTTGACATCAAATTGAGTTTCTGCAACTTTTTCAAATCGTTCACAGAGCTCGCTTTCATTGCCAGAATAACACGGAGGATTAAAGACACAGCCAATTAACGCTTTTTTTATTGTGAGGGAGGATGACTGAAGCAAAGCATACATTTCCAGAAAAGGACGAAATGGCCAGCTGAAAAGGGAAGTGTACAAAGGATTACTTAATATAATGGAGGCAACCACCGCCACGTTTTTCAGCGCGGTCTTGTCGGTACAAATTGAAATTATCTATAGCAAGCGTTGAGTCAGAAATAAGAGAGTGAGCCCAGGATTCAGTGATGCACAGCACATCTGGATCAAGCTCAAAGGCGACTGTTCTAAGCTCAGCCATCTTATTTACAACTGATCTCACATTGAGTGAAACTAAGCTGAGCGTATTCCTGAGCTGCAGGTTACGCTCATCAGTATTTATAAAAAAGGATAATTTGGTGGCGGAGAAGAAAACTAGAAAGAAGAAACGAACGGTGGGAAACAAAATTGCTCTGGTCTACAAGTTGTCGAAATTTTACTGTTAAGAGAACTGAGATTATTGTACGACGGCATATTTGGATGAAAACCTTGTAAAGGAAGGCTATATTGTGGCATTTGAAAGATAGAGGGTGGCATAGAAGTAAGATTTTGAGGGAAGTTAGCATAAATTGGCGGAATACGTGCATTTGAAAAAGGAATAAATGATTTCGAAAAACTGGTAACATAATTAGAAGCATTAATTATTTGGGGATTTGGGACACTTTTTGGGTTGGGAAAGATGCTAACGGTAGCGTTCGCAGCTGTCGTAGATGCTAATGGGTTAACAGGTTTCCCATCGGTAATGAAATTACTGAATTTAATGCCTTGATTAGCCAATGATTCAGATTTACTATGAGTTTTCTTAGGTTTAGTAGATTTGGCAGCTATAGCAGGCATTTTTTTTGCTTGGGATGAGAAAGAAGTGGCTTTGACACAATTTAACTCAAACCAGAAACAAGGTTAACGGGTGAAGATTCAGCTGTATTCGAAATTCCGGTCGATCCGTAGGGCCGTGGGCTTGCATTAGCTACAGGACAAACCTCTGAGATAACTTTTAATATTGAAGGTGTGGACGAAGGCTTCTTGTTTGCTAATGAGTTTGAAACCCGATGTTCCATTGGGGTTTTATCCCTGCAGATAAAGAACTTGTTTGTTTTCAAATATTGAGCTGAGTGCTCATGCTTAGAGAAAATAAGGTCAACTTTAATCGCTGAAAAAAGTTTGACCAGAACTGGCGGGTTTTTGCTACGGGAAGACAACCTTTTAGCTTCAGCGACTTTAAAGTTAAAGCCACACGAGTAAAGGAAATGAAATGCAACGTCCAGAAGGGTTTTACTCTTGGGGACGTTTTTAAAAAGAAAATGGAAACTTCTCTTATGTCGGTCAATTGACTCGGTACGGACCATGTTTATAAAAGGCTCTAGTTTCTCGCATTGTTGTGAAGGTGAGTGAAGTCAACTTTCCATCAAAAATGGTACCAAGGACCGTGAAGAGAGAACCATATTTAGACATAAAGGTATTAAAGTTTTCCAGGGCGTCAAGGTTTAATTTCTTCATGCTTAAGGTGGGTTGCTCTAGTGGAAGTTTAACGCGAAGAGGATGTTTGCGTCTTAGCGCTGACTGGGGATTCATATTGATTTTAAAATATAATTATTTTTCAAATCGATAATACGAAATGAAAATTGTCACTAGTGACGTTTTGCGGAATAAATGATGTAATATTTGAAATATATGTTTTAAGCAAGGCACTAAAAGCAAATATATGCTAGGTAACGAGTTTGAACTGAAAATAGAATTAGCAAAGAGGCTATGCAGTATGAAAAATTATATCAACTGGCATACCAGTTACTGCAAATTATTCTTCGCTGGAAATAAGGTAACTTACAAAATTTCAACTTTATGTCTAGAATTAACCTTTAGATTTCGTCCTTTAACATAAATCTGCGAGAACTTTAATGAGGCTATGCAGGGTGAAAAAGTTTAAAACTGTATATTTCTCCCTTTTGTCAATTAAAATAACTGCAGGTATGTGCAGCTGATAATGAACTAGAAATACAATAAAGTGTCAATAATTAAGGTAATATTTTCGACAGGAAACGAAAAAATCGGTTTAAAATTCGATAATTCACTTATTTTCGAATTTGAACCAACCACCTTCAACCTTGACCTTGAGCATCATCCTTCAAAGTGGGATTCGGCAGAGGAGCGAACGAATGCTTGGATGACTGACTGTGAGAAGGTTATGTTTGCTAATCAGCTGAAGCTAGGTAAATAATCTGAAAATTCAGAGAATTAATTATAATTATAAAGTAATCAGGATCGACTGCTACAATCATGCAGTGAATGATACCCGAACCTCAATTTCAATAAATGCCAAGTTATTTTTAATCGATCTGGCAACGGAGAATGATAACATTTCAATATCGTCACTCCACCGGAGGTCACTAGTTGGCATTGGTTTAACGGTCTAATGGACATCAATGTGTTGGTAACTTTCAATCTGAGGCCGTTGTCTAACTTGATGAAGTTATCAAGGCAAGCGATAGGTATGCTAGGTTTGATGAGGAGCCTGTTCCTCAAATTTGGAGAAGAGTTGCTTGACAAGAAATAGAAACATTTATTCGAACCATGATAAGATATTGCCTTCAGGTATGGTACCTCTGGATGAACCAAGTTTACAATTTTAGAATGCATACAAAGCAGAGTTACCAGACTAGCAGGCGGGTTAAAATACCTACTGTATGAAAAAGTGCTAGATAACACTCAAAATTTATCTCATTTTTATATGCAATTTGGAATCAATATTATAAGTACCCTCTCACTCACCAAGGTGAACCCATCAGTTGGGTGTGATTTTAGCTTGGGCAAAAAAAATTTTAAGAGAGCACGAAGGTAAGCTAAAGACAAATCAAACCCAATATGAAGTGCAGGCCAGTTTTTCTCCTGTTGAGTCGTGTAGGAATGACACAAACCGCCGAAATAAATCACCTGGGTGGAGAAAGTTAATTAATTTAGAAGAGTTATACCTATCTTCGTGATAACCATGTGTTTACTCGGCATCAATGTCTGACATAGCACATCCCGGTTGTCTTCACCCATTCTGCATATCTGCCATTTATCTACTGAAATAGGTTGAATTGAAGGTTGGGAGGATAGTGAGGATTTGTGCAGGATTAGGGCTAAGGTTAGGCTCATGGTTTTGGTTAGCGGTTAGGGTTGAGGTTCAAGGTCATGTGCATAGGAACCATCAATTATTTGTTCTCCAACTTGGACAATTTGAACTCCGTTAGGACGTAACAATGACTTTTCCGGACATTACTATTACAACTGCACGTACCTACTTGTTTCCTGCTTATCTGTAATTTTTTCTGTGCCGAAATTCCTCATAAAACCGCATCAAATTGGAATTTGTATACCACCTTATTCAAGTTGACAAAGCAGCATCTGCACCAATAAAAACTGAAAACCACTAAGGGAACCAAACGTGTACAACCTCGTAAAGATCTGAAGTTACCCAGGACCTTTGATCTCTCCGAAAGGCTAATTCGTTCCTGAATATCCTTCATTCCGTTTGAAGTATTTTTAAAAGCGTTGTTAAACAAGTAGGCGCATTTTTTGCTCATAATGCGCTAAATATTCGCCATACTCCAAATCCAGTCAGAATTTTTCGTTATACGCTCAAAGGAGAACATACGTTTACGCAGTGTTTTTAACATTCATGAACGCAAAACAATTGTTTGCTTGCAACATAACCAGTCATGGAAATTCCTTTAAAGGAAAAGCTATTGAGCTGCCTTCGGCATACACGACTGGTACTCAATCAGTTAATATTTACAACCGAGGACCAGCAAAGCGCGCAAAAAGCGTAATGGCAGCCAAATCCGTAGGCTACGAGGACGAATCTTGCATTGGATGTTCTTATATTTTACTAAGAGTTCATAAACTGGAAAAGAAGCTTTCAGCCTTAAGGAAGCTCTTGCAAGATAACAATACTGGACAAAATAGGGTTAGCAATATATCAGTTAAAAAGGCAGTGACCAAAGCACCAAAAGTACCAAAAATTACAATTTGTAAAAACTTCCAATGTTCGAACGCAAATACCCATAACGACCGGATAACAGGACACAGTCTCTGAATCCTACGGACGACAACCAAAGCCAACCACAAAACCACATCCTGCTATCTTGTGTGTTCTAACGAGCTCGTAGTTGAATCCCAAGAAACAAATGCGTGGCAATCTGCAATAGGAAAACACCTGAACAGGAGTACGAAGTCAAAATAGACTCTGATCGATTCCTTGAAGCCTTCAGATGGGAGAATGGTCAGAGGTAGATCAACTCACAACGAGAGCTCTGTAAAGCGTTCTCGTGCCTCAAAGGAGAACTTTGGAGTAAGTAAAAATCCCAAGTACCATGATCGGCAATAGCGTTTAGTTATTCAGGGTTTGCACAATTCAAATGCAGCCCAACCTGAAGACCGTGTCGCCGAAGATCTTGCAACGCTTAATGGCGTCCAAAACCAGTTGCTCCCATCAGGCGTGGAAGTAAAAGTTATTAAAGCATTTCGGATCTGCAAAAGTGTGAAGACAGCCTAGGAACGCCACGACCGTGACCTCTCAAAATAATGCTAGAGAACAAAGACAAAACCAAGGCAATCCTATCCAAAAAACCAACCTCCGTCACTCATAAAGAGATTTTTTAAACCGGACTACTCCCCTTCGGAAAGGCTGAAACGCCGGGAACTTTTCTTGGAACTAAAAATCAAGACTGAAGGCTGGCAAACACAATCTGGCTATTTTCAAGGGGAAGGTAGTTCAAAAGCATATGAATTTTCCATTGAAACAACCGATTGTACTAAGGACAACGGCAGCCACCTTACTAACGCCAAAACCATCAGGGAACCAATTGCACAAAGAGATGTCAGAATTGAGTCCGTAACGCCCAGCGTTCTCACTGCAGAAACCAGAGTTATCGAAACTTATCAAGAAACGGAAAAGACATATGAGATTGACGTCAGAGGAAACACAGTAAGGCCTTTAAAATTGACAAACGCCATAGGAAGTTTAGTGGGTCCAAAATTGAAGTGCTTGTATACAAATGCCCAAAGCCTTTTATCAGAACGGGATGATTTAAAAATTTGACTTGCCGAAGTATCTCCAGATGTACTAGCAGTAACCGAAACCTGGCTGTCGGGCAGTATTTGAGATAGGGAAATAACATTGTCTGGATATAAAATATATTGTAGGGAAAGAGAAAACCGACAGGGTGGGGGAATAATTGTGTATGTGAAAGATGTGCTTATAGTGTCCGACAAGATGAACCATTTTGCGTGCAGCACGGAAGCCATAGTTTTGACCATCAAGGCTCTTGGCTCTCCATGTCTGGATGTTATCATTATCTATCGGCCACCTAGGTTAGACCAAGTCGCAGACACCCACTTGTTGGAACAATAATACAATTTCTCCAGTCGACCTAATGTCATTAGTATTGGTGACTTCAACGCACCAGGAATTAACTGGAGCACTGTTCAATCATCATGCACGAAATCGACTTTTGATTATATTTTTCTGCAAAAGAACTTGAAGGCATTCCTCACACAACATTTCATTTTCCCAACCGGAAAATATGGAAGACAAAGGGTTAACTTTCTCGACCTGGCTTTAACGAAACCATCTGGCAGCATTTACGAAATTATTTCAATGCCTCCGCTCGGTCGTTGTGATCATGCGGTGCTTATGTGGGACTACTCCTTATTCTCCGTTGCGCCTGCTATAGAGGAAAAACGGCATAATATTTGACGAGGAAACTTGCATCAGATGCGAGCAGATTTAACAGACATCAACTGAACATCAATGTTTTTAAGCACCGTGAGCGAAGATAAGAAGTCCTTGCGGAATGTTCTTCTGCAACTTATTGACAACCACTGCCCACGAATGAGTGTTCATCAGAGCAAGCGCCCTGGGTGGCTAGACAGCAACCTAAAAAGGGAAATAAACAGGAAGCACAAGTTTTGGAGAAAATATTGCAAGCCTAATCAAGTCGCATATTTCAATAAGTATAAAAAACAGAGAACCAAATTGAGAAGCCTTATCTTTAAACGGCGAAGAGAATTTGAGAAGACTTTGCTGCGAAAGGCAACACATAATCCAATGTTAGTCTACAGTTACCTCCACAGATATACAAGGAATAAGCATCAAATCCCGATGATTAAGACTGCCGTATGCGTCGAAATTTCTGAACACAGGAAAAAATCTGAGTACTTTTCACAGTTCTACCACTCAGTCTTCAAAAACGAGGCAAAGTTCCTTCGTCCCTCAGTGGATAACTCGCCGACTGCAAGCATTAGCCTCATACTATTCTCAGAATTTCTGATCCAAAAGGAATTAAAAGAACTAAAAGAGTCGAAATCCCCAGGACCAGACGAGCTTCCACCCAAGCTTCTGGAAAGAACTCGCCAATGAACTTTCCGCACCTTTGTCAGTGCTCTTTCCAAAAGTCCTTTGACTCCGGAACACTTCCTTTCGATTGGAAGCTGGCACATATAACTCCCTTGTACAAAAGCGGTAGCCGGGCGTCAGTGACAAACTACAGGCCCATAAGCTTGACATGCATCCTTGGCAAGATTATGGAAAAGGATCATCAAGAGCGAATTGGTGAAATTCCTAGAGACTCATAATTTGTTATCAAGCTGTCAACACGGGTTCAGAAAAGGAAGATCATGTACAACGAATTTGCTGTATTCGCTCCAGAGGAGGATCCAAGCACTTGAAGATAGACACGCGGTTCACATTGCCTTCATTGACTTTCAAAAGGCCTTCGATACTGTGCCGCACGAGAGACTGCTGTACAAGCTTGAAAGAATTGGAATCAGAGGTAACCTCCTCAAGTGGATCGAAAAACTTCCTCGTGGGTCGGCGCCAGGTTGTGTGCATCGGCCAAAGAGAGGTCAAGTTCTGCTGCGGTCGAGAGTGGGGTTCCTCAGGGTTCAGTACTAGGGCCAATACTGTTTTTAATATACGTGAACGATTGTGTCAGGAATCTCGACTGTGAAGCAGCAATGTTTGCCGACGACATTAAAATCTGGAATGTAATCCAGAGCCCTGCTGACGAAGATAAACTGCAGATCAACCTAACTCGGTTGGAGGAGTGGTCGAATCATTGGCTTTTGCGGTTCAACGTCGATAAGTGTACAATACTTCACTTAGGCAACCCGTCTGGATCTGCCGAAAGTAGAAGTTACTTTCTCAACGGTGAAGCCTTAAAAGACGTGGAAACCCAAAAGGACCTTGGTGTGCTGATGACCACCACCTTAAAACCATCGTCTCACTGCTCGAAAGTGGCGAAGAGGGCAATTTCGGTGTTGCATGCCATCAGACGAGCCTTTTTGGATTTCGATGAAGATCTTTTGCTAAGACCATTGGAACATTCATAAGGCCACATTTGGAATATGCTATGCACGCCTGGAAACCCTGGACAGTTCAAGATCAGAACTGCCTCGAAAGAGTCCAGAGGAAAGCCACCAAAATGGTTAGAAGTCAAAGCTCCTTGCCATATCCAACCCGCCTAATGAATCTTAATCTGTTCCCTTTGAGTTATAGGCAAATGCGTGGTGATCTCCTGCAGACATTCCGCATTGTGAAGGGATTGGATTGTTGCCTGGAATTCTCGGACCTCTTTGAATTTGCCACCACGACCCATCTCCGAGGTCACCCATTGAAACTGCGTGTCCAGCAGGCGAGACTGGATGTGCGCAAGTTCTCCTTCTCTGTCAGAGTGGTTAAACCATGGAATGCCCTCCCTGAAGACGTTGTGATGTCACAATCGCTGGAAAGCTTTAAAAGGAACCTTGACAGTTTTATGTTCCGCAACGAACCTGAGCGATGAGGCATTTATCTTAACCCTCGAGAGTCGTGCACCACTTGTCAAATTTTATGACCGCCTTTTTGTACCTTTTGCAGCCCACACGGTTTCTCTGTATACCGCACTTAATTTTTACGTTATAAATAGAGATTACTCAAAGGCCCATGCCTATTTCCCTCAAAAATTGAATTGAATTGAATTGAATTGAATTGAATCAAGAGCAAATTGGTGAAATTCCTGTAGACTCAAATTTTTTTATCAAACTGTCAACGCGGGTTCAGAAAAGGAAGATCCTACATAAAAAATTTGCTGCATTCGCTCCAGAGGAGGATCCAAGCACTTGAAGATAGGCACGTGTTTAACATCACCTTCATTGACTTTCAAAATGCCTTCGATACTGTGCTGCAACAGAGACTGCTGTACAAGCTAGAACGACTTTGAATAAGAGTAAACCTCCTCAATTGGATCGAAAACTTCCTCGTGGGTCGGCGCCAGGTTGTTTGCTTAGGCAAAGAGAGGTCAAGTTCTACTGCGGTCGAGAGTGGGGTTCCTCAGGTTTCAGTACTAGGGCCAATAATGCTTTTAATATACGTGGACGGTTGTGTCAGGAATCTGGACTCTGAAACAGTAATGTTTGCCGACGAAATGCAAATCTCGAATGCAATCCAAAGCCCTGCTGACGAAGATAAACTACAGATCAACTGCACTCGGTTGGTGGAGGGGTCGAAACTTTGGCCTTTGCTTTTCAACGTTGAAAATTGTACCATACCTCGCTTAGGCATCCCATCTGGATCTGCCGACACTAGAAGCTACTTTTTCAACGATGAAGCCTTAAAAAACGTGGAAACCCAAAAGGACCTTGGCGTGCTGACGACCACCGTCTAAAAACTATCCTCTCTTTACTCGAATGTGGCGAAGAGCGCAATCGTGGTGTTGCATGCCATCAGACGAACCTATTTGGATTTCGATGAAAATCTCTTCGCTAAGAATTTAATATCAAAATTTGGAACATTAATAAGGCCGCATTCGGAATATGCTATGCAAGCCTGGAAACCCTGGACAGTTACGGATCAGAACTGCCTCGAAAGAGTACAGAGGAAAGCCACCAAAATGGTAAGGAGTCAAAGCTCCTTGCCACATTCAACCCACCTAATGAATCTTAATCTGTTCCCTTTGATGTCAGGTGATCTCCTGCAGACATTCCACATTGTGAAGGGATTGGATTTTTGCCTGGGATTCTCGGAATTCTTTGAGTTTGCTGCCACGACCCATCACCGAGGTTTCCAATTGGAACTACGCGTCCAGCAGGCGAGACTGGATGTGCGCAAGTTCACCTTCTCTATCAGAGTGGTTAAACCCTGAAGACGTTGTGATGTCACCATCGCTGCAAAGCTTTAAAAGGAACCTTGACAGTTTTGTGTTCCAAAATGAGCCTGAGCTAGGAGGAATTCACCTTAACTCTCGAGAATCAGGCACCACTTGTCATATTTTATGATCGCCTTTGAAAATTTGCAACCCACACGGTTTCTCTGTATACCGCACTTAATTTTACGTTACAAATAGGGTAATTATGGCCCATGCCTTTTTCCCTCAATAAATTGAATTGAATTGAATTGAAAAGGTTAGTTTAGTGGTTACAGTGTCCAGTAGGCTTTTAAGAGTAGAACAAATAGTTTAATTTTGCTTCTCTTATTGTCCTCCCTTAAGCTCTACTTAATAGATCCCTGTGAAGGATTGCAGATCAAATCCTGTAATGGTGGGTTCCTCAGAAGAAATCATTAGGCAGGCTAAGCATTCATAACTATTATATGCACTGCGGGGCCTGGACCACTGCAATGAGTAACTTAATCGCCAACATCAATGCATTGCGTTTTCCTTCCACCCTTGCCTGACAGGTACTCTTAGAGTATTACAAAGAACTCTTTTTGTTCTTTATACCTCTTAAAACCTACAAAAACCTGTGCTTTTTGGTGATCGAGATTGTCGGCTGAATCTTTCCAACTTGAACATTGCAACTCGAACCAATGCGCCTTTTCTGATTAGTCAGTCTAGCCCCGGCTGTTTGGTATTTAGGGGCGGCTTTCCTTGAGATGTGCTACACTCTGTTTGCGTCCTCTTCGGTCCTTTCTACGTTTATTCCGGGAAAAAATGCTTTCAATTCGCTCAGTAAGAAATATTTTTTCTTGGATTACACTCCTGTAGCTCCTTCGCAGTCAACCCATTTTTGGTACGCCGCTAAAGGCCTGCCTTTCTTCCCGAGCCAATCGCGAATTTTACTGGAATGACAAGTACAATCCTGGAGAAGAGGTTTGTAATTTAAGAAAGTGTTTTATTCCCCTGAAGCGATGCATTTAATGCATAAGTATATTTTATATTCTGAATCAGTTTACTCCTCCTACGTCCTCATTCCGACATCAGGTGTTTACGTTCTCTACGACTATCGATTCTATTATCAAAACTGCTTATTTAGTGTGCTTACCGAAATTTAATTTTTTGGTTTACAGAAAAATAATTAAACTTTTTAACATCTACTCACTTCGAACCCGTGAAAATGTTTATTGCTGAGATTAAAAATGTTACCTAGTCGTAAGTTAGGTGCGTTTTGCCGAGTGAATATGGACACCACCGCTTGTGTATTTATCGGACATTTACTATTTGTAGTGTTGACTAAGATCTTAATTTCTATGCACTGCACAAAATAATTTTATGGACTGTTCACTGATTTTCTCAACACGTCGTGTATGCACCGGGTGAAGCGAAAACATTGTGTATTGACATAGACAGTATTAGTTCATTGGATCTGTGTACTGCATAAAACACCTTGCTCCCAGAACTGGTTGATAGTCAGTCGCTTTCGTTTACGTATTGAAATATACCCTAGGTGCTACAACTGTCCTGCATGTGTTGATTGCTTTTGGTTCATCATGTCCATTTTGCTGCTCTGGAAACCTTAAATTGTGCAAGAATGACCCGAAAACCCCAGTTTACTGACCGGAATTTTCGAGCATGACTTTCTCTCTTCAGCTAGACTTTGCCGAGCCGTATTCTTTCAAGTTCTCGTGACCTCACATATCAACTCGTTCAACGTGTGGTAGATACACTGGGCTTATATTTTCTCAGTATGTTTCGAACGCGTCGTCATGAAAGGCTAGCGGTTTCTGCCGCATAATTGGTACCGCTTCCCAGCCGTTGGATTTTTATGTGAAGCAATATTATTTGTTCTTAATAACTACACTTTTTCACGTCTTTGATTCATGTGTGCTTCGTCTAGCAATTTGAGAAGATCCTCATAGCGAACCGAGGGGAAATCGCATGCCGTGTGATGAAAACATGCAAGCGTATGGGAATCAAGACAGTTGCAATTCACAGCGAGGCTGATGCCTCCTCCCGTTTTGTGCAAATGGCCGATGAGGCTGTCTGTGTGGGTCCTGCACCGACCTCTAAGTCCTATCTGAACATGGAAAAGATTCTGAGTGTCGTCAAAGAGACCGGAGCCCAGGCTGTGCATCCCGGCTATGGTTTCCTCTCTGAGAACACCATCTTCGCCAAGAGGCTGGAGGAAATGGGTGTTGTTTTCTTGGGTCCCAACTCCAAAGCCATCCGCGCGATGGGTGACAAGATCCAGAGCAAACGTATAGGTACTCAGGCAAAGGTCAATATTATCCCCGGGTTCGACGGTGAGGTTGACGACCCCGAGACTGCCGTCAAGCTTGCCAAGGATATTGGTAAGCTCTGTGCCTTTTTTGAGTTACTTTTTCCTGCCATACTCTCGATGCTTTTACTTATAGGGTATAACGGTTATTGCTACTCGGCGAAGGACTTATTATCATCTTTATTTCAGGATACCCTGTTATGGTCAAGGCCTCAGCTGGTGGTGGTGGCAAAGGTATGCGTATTGCCTGGAACGACAAGGAGCTAATTGAAGGCTACCGTCTATCCCGACAAGAAGCCAAGTCTAGCTTTGGTGATGACAGGATGCTGATTGAGAAGTTCATTGATACACCTCGACACATAGAAATCCAGGTCGGAACTCCGCGTAGCCCCTTCACTCAATTCATTTATTTTCAGACGCCACTCTTCAACCTCTTATCCGATGCGTTAATCTCTTTAGGTTCTATGTGACAGACATGGTAACGCACTCTACCTCAATGAGCGTGAATGCTCCATCCAACGTCGTAACCAAAAGGTCATTGAGGAGGCTCCCAGCACCTTCCTCAACCCAGAAACCCGTCGCGCTATGGGTGAGCAGGCTACTGCCCTAGCCAGGGCTGTGGGATATGATTCTGCTGGCACTGTTGAATTCTTGGTGACTCAAAACGAAACTTCTACTTCCTGGAGATGAACACTCGTCTTCAGGTGGAACATCCCATTACCGAGTGTATCACCGGCATTGATATCGTGCACCAGATGATTCGTGTCGGCAAGGGTCACCCACTACTTCATAAGCAGGTCAGTATTTATACTTAGTCCCATCTATAATCTATGTGTTTTATATGCCTTTGTGACTTCTTTCCCAACCCCTTTCTATTTTTCTACAAATTGCGCGTGTTATCTTGTTAATAGTCGGACATACCAGTCGATGGTTGGGGTCTTGAGTGTCGCGTGTACGCTGAAGATCCTTATAAAGCCTTTGGCCTTCCCTCCGTCGGTCGTCTGACCTCTTACGTGGAACCCACGCACATCCAAGGTGTCCGCTGCGACAGTGGTATCAACGAAGGCTCCGAAATTTCCATCTATTATGATCCCATGATTTGCAAGGTGAGACTAGCTCTCCTACCTAAGGTCACGTGCACTTTTTTTTTATACCCTGGCGCACATATTTGACAGTCATCTTTCTATCTGTTTGCAGCTGGTTACCTACGGTGATAGTCGACAAGAGGCCCTAAATATCATGTGCAAGGCTCTGGACAGTTATGTGATTCGAGGCGTTACCAATAACATTCCTTTGCTCCGAGACATAATGACTGAAAAACGCTTTGTCTCGGGTAACATCAGCACCCACTATCTTCTAGATATC
Organism: Schistocephalus solidus; assembly: GCA_017591395.1. Classification (NCBI taxonomy): domain Eukaryota; kingdom Metazoa; phylum Platyhelminthes; class Cestoda; order Diphyllobothriidea; family Diphyllobothriidae; genus Schistocephalus; species Schistocephalus solidus. Next base: position 2,452 of record WEDG01004654.1, on the reverse strand, counting down.
TACCCTGAGGGCTTCCAGGGTGAGTATACAGGGTTACCATTATTTGATTCTTAAATAGCTGAATGTCGCGTTATTTGGTCCGTCAACCACCTTCTTTGCCTCCCTTTCAGGTAAGGATCTGAGCCACGCAGAAATCAGCAGCCTTGCCGCAGTTGGTGCTGCTGTCACGTCAAAGCCGCGCTTCGTAACCGTACGATTCTCCCCGGTGATCGTGGGTCCGTTATTTTTACAACCACAATTTGTTTTCCTATGTCATCTCACCCTTTTATTTCATTTACTTAGGTGCCTTTGATGTGGCGGGCTAGCCCAGCTTTTTACTTTAGTCTTGTTTTACTCTCAGCAAAGACGCCACCGGTCCCTTCTCACTGGTTGTTAAACTGGCTGGCCACAATTTGGCTCCTGTAAAGGCCCTGGTCACAATCGAGGTCGACCCCCAAACTCAAAAGAAGCACTACAATGTTACTGTTTCCCATTGGAATGCGCCCGAGAAGGTGTGCGTAAAAACACCCCAGGAACCACTGCCCCATCAGTTGAAGGCACCACGACCATCTGTGTGGAGGACAACTTCAGCTTGGCTGACCATCTCATTGAACAGAACCTCAATGGCCGGGATGTGAGTTTTGCACCAGTGTGAGCTGATTTTTTCTCTATGCCATTGTTTTTTTTCGTTCCGACTCAAACATATCCCCTCCCTTCCTCCTGTATAGATAACTCTGCAGCTCCGAAGCCGTAACGAAAGGGGTGATGTGACCCTGCAGTTCATGGGTACCTCTTTCCCTCTCACTATTCGCAGCGAGAAGGCAGCTACCTGGGACAGCGCTTTCATGCTCCCCAAGAAAGTTATTGACTACAGTTCTGTTTTGATCGCTCCCATGCCTGGTCTGGTGACGTCTGTCTCTGTAAAACCTGGAGACAAGGTCACTGAGGGTCAAGAGATGTGTGTGCTGGAGGCCATGAAGATGCAGAACAGTATGCCTGCTGGTCGTTCTGGCATTGTAAGTCCTCCACTTCCTCTTTTTTTAGGAGCGGGGAGGGGGTTAGTCAGCCCCACCCCGCTGTGATAGTGTTTCACAGCGCTTTCCCGATTCACCTAATTTTTCTCCCTCTCTGTATACCCCCTAGGTAAAGAAAGTGAACTTCAAGCAGGGTCAAACCGTCTCGGAGGGTGATGTCATTATCGAACTGGAATAGACAGCCCTGTATTCCTCTCTAGTTCTATTCGATCATGTGAAGTTTTATCACTTACCGATTCAGTGTGAATCTTTGCTTTCAGCACCGAGCTTTGCTTCCTCCCTCTCACTGCTGTGATGATATTTCCGAGCCCTATTTTCGCCTAACTTTTAGTACTATAATATATATTTATATGCAGAGGAACACCGTTGGAATTACAGCAAGCAGAAACACTGGTCTTTTACTTTTTTAATCGGCAGACTTGTAATTGCCGGTCCAGAAGGAAAGATTATTGACGTAGGCTGACGCAGTGCTAGGGTGTCTCATACGGTCTGTTGTTTTTTGTGCGTTTTTTTTGCCCTAACCCTATCACGTTGCCTTCGTGTCACCCTGTCTGGTGACCATTTGGTTAAGAATCTCAGGGATAGTATAGTAAGCACGTAACCCTCGTTATGGTTAGGGTTTATACTCGATCCCATTCTGTCCACCCGTCAGCTTGCTACTAGAGTGAAATAGCTGTATGCGTCTGGTCTGTTGTACCTTTAGCTTGCTATCTATGTAATATATATAAAATAGAAGCGAAGATGCGCGTTCCCGGAAATAAATGAGAAGAAGAGGCGATCACGGGAACCATGTTTATATATATATATATATGAATAACGGAGGTGGTTTTCATCCCGAGATAGTGTAATGAAAAGAAAAACGCTCTTCGGGAAATCGAGTTTTACTCGCAAATTGTCAAGTTTGTGACACCAAACCGTCGTTAAACGAAATGAACAGAGGAGAAAGTGAGCTGGTCGAACAAGATCAGTTGGCGTGACAGGACAGATAAAGACACACAAACAGCTGGCGTGAGGGGGGTGGTGGATGAACACTTGGGGCATGTTTTGGGATGGGGAGGTGAAGAGAGAACATTTACCTTTGCTTGTTTGGGAGAGGGAGGTGGGCGACTAGTAACTACGGCCGGTTGGATTATCGATCGTTGCTCCGGGTTGGATGTAGGGGTTACTGCGTCGGTTCGAGGTGTTGGAACGTTTAATTGCGGTTCGCCGTATGTGAGGTGAGGGTGGCGAAAAGTGAGATTCGAAATTCCGCAAGGTTTAACAGTCGGTGCTAGGGGGTGGGCGCTCGTTAGTTAGTCGTGCAGGTAACCCTTCGTAATGAGCGTGTAGATCGACGTGCGCCCAACTACCATTGTTAATATTCCCGATTGAAACTGGCAAGACAACGAGCTGGTTGCGCAGTAGGTAGAGCGTTGGACGTTTGCCCAAAAAGGTCACGA
>WEDG01004652.1:0-69143 GCA_017591395.1 Schistocephalus solidus | reverse complement strand
GTCCACTCCCAACTTTTTTTTCTATGTTATAATTATATTCGAAGTCATCGTGACGATAGACTTTTTGGGCATGTTTAATCTATGTTAAGTAGGCATATGCATTTCTGCCCTCAAACTATCTGGAATTTAACGCTATTGAAGATAGCTGTTGGTTTCGAATATCTCTGTAAAATAAGTACTCTTTTCTCATATTTTGTGCCTATCAACAACCGAATGCCAGTGAGGATTACGATCTTTGTCTCTCACATGCATTTCATGCATGATATAAAGGAGGCAGAATCCAGCTTCCAGTGCCATTACCCTTTCATACTACGCTCATAAGCAACATTCTATGCTGCTTCGTATGCCCTCGCAAAGCAGTGTCGCAGTGTCGACCCTACAGTGACTTTAGACAATTTTCGGCTCCTCTGTATTACTTGGTTGTAGTTGATTTCATTCTTCCTGAGATTCATTGGTTTCCACCTTCTGTTAAGGATTTACTCGAGGCCTTACATATTGGCAGGTGGAATCAGGTTGTCGAATTCCAACCCGAGGAGCGAGCAAACTTGATTTCAACTTCTGCAAAGGTTGCCTGCCTCTGACAGTGTCATCTTTAGAACCACTCGGGAATTCAGGCCACGAAATAGTTTCTTCCATACAAGAAGTTGAAACTCATGGCCATTTTCTAAAAAAATATACTTTTTTGTCTTCCCTTTCCGATGAGCTCTTTTGACAGAATAATTACTACATCGTTAATGGTTTCCCCGACATAGCAGCGCTATTATTCAGGTGGATCTGTTATACTAAGAATTTTTTTCTCAAGCACGTATATGCGTCCTTGGTTAAAATTGTGGAATCGTAATCGATTTCGAAAAAAATTGTCTGCAGTAACCGCTGTTATTGTCAACTTACCAACTGTCACGAAATCTTTAATGCAGTATTTACTCTGTGTAGCCTCATTGTTAGTTCCATTAATTCAGTTTATTTGTTTACCTTTAACATTTCCAATTATCTTATTTTTCTAACGACATATCCTATTATTCGAAAAAAAGTGTAAAATATTACATAAAAAGAAGTATCGTGGACAAAAAATGGTTAAGCACTTTCTGAAAAAAAGAATTTCCATGAGCACAAATCTATTCTTTTGGAATTATTGTTTGTCATTTCGCTTTTCAGTTTTACTAGTTATTGCCTGCTGATTAATCAATTGCACTGTGCAATTCGTATTTTGTAAATCTCAACGTCCTCATACACTGTATATTTTCACAACCCTTAAATTATCGCTGAAAATTGATCGCAAGATCGACCAGATTTTTGAAAAAAAAGTTGCCTGATTTTTCTAATATTTTACCAAATACCAGCCTCCTTCAAGCAAAAAGGTGAACGAAAGTTTCAGATCGTCGCATGCTCTCAGCCGTTAAACCGAAACGTTGTTTGATTGCATCAATTTGTCATAGCAGTGCTATGCATATGCTACCAGTTGTTAAAGCTAAACAGTTCTCTCTTTACTTAGGAAGTTATTCGAAGGTGAAATCTGTCCTATTCCTTATTAGAAATGGCAGCGGCTTGTCTCTCTCATCCATTTGGTTGTCAGTGAAACATTAGACCATCAGAAAAGAAATAATAGTTTTCTTTTCAAAATGTTTCCGGAGGCAGATGACCAATTGACAAGCCTAAGACTTCATCTGCTCTTGCGGCTTCAACTACAAATTAACGGAAGCCAAACGACCTTCCTCACGCAGGAAAAACTTTCCATATTATTCCCCGTTTTTTTCCAATCGAGGTGTTATCAATCTTTACTCAACTAGATCACATTTCTAGTCATCTTAAAGTAGGTAAATGTTTCCATTGTCGGTATCTTAAACCGACGGAGCCAAGAAAAGGGTTTCCCATAGTGTGTAGGTCATCGGCCTCTCAGTCTATTATCTAACATTCCACTAATGGTTATGAAAACACAACGAGCTGGCAAAGCAATCTCCTCTGATGTCCTGTTTAAACCCCCTTAACTACAGCTCCTACTTTTCTTCCGACGAATCTATTAACGCCTTCTACTTCGCGAATAGGAAATTTAAACTCAGTAGTTTTCGACCATACCGTTAGCCCACATTTAATGTCAGTAACTCCGTCTTAAGTGCACGGAACGACTGCTTCTCAAATTCAATGTAGTTTTTCTTACATTTTTTCTGGTGACTTAAACCAAAAAAACTGGGTTAAATCCGCCTCGTTTCCATTTAACATCTGACACACCGGTCTCAACTCTTCAATCTAATAAGCCTAACAATGTCCCCAGCAAGTCTTAGTATTTTTCTTATTCAAGTTCTAGAATGAAAAACGTCATTTGTGTTGGGAAACCTGCTAACCCTCCAGCATCTTCTATACATACCCAAAAGTTCCTTGACAATTATCCAAATCAGACAAATTATAAGGCCTCAATTCAATTCAATTTTGTTTAATGCAATTTATTGAGAGAAATAGGCATGGGACTTTGAGTACCCTATATGTAACGTGGAATTAAGAGCGGTGTACAGAGAAACCTTGTGGGTTGCAAAATTTCAAAGGCGAACATAAAACATAAAAAGTGAAAATACAGATGACCAGAAATAAAATAAGCCAGGATGAAATTATGTCTTGCATTTTCCTAGGTTCGGCAATTCTGGTGCACACAGAATCCGGCTGTACACAAGTATATCAGCGATCGACGGTCCTTGAGAAATCGACAAACAAAAAATCTTTAAGGTATATCAAACACCCTGAAAGAGTTACAGCAGCATGCTCTTTACATGTCCGTCGAAGGACAATGGAACCCGTCATGGTAGCCAGCGAAGTAATGGCAGAAAAGAGGACTGCCTTTTATCGGCAGACCTGGATGCAACAAGCCCAAAAACAGGCTTCCCGGGCGCTATTCGAGCAAACGCAGTGTACGAAGAATTCACACTTTTTGAGGGACCCAAAGCGATGTTTAAAATCAACCAGCAGGCTCACCGATGAAGACAACTTTGAACAAAGTATTAGGGACAGTAGCAAAGTGCATGATTAAGCCCTCCATCACTAAAAGTAAGCAACATGCAGAAATGGGTTATTTCCCTAACAGATCATTTTGTATTGTATTTCAGGGAGTCTCCGAGGCTACTGGCGAAACGCCAAAAGAAAGGGTAAAACAGGATCTGCTGTCATTCCAAAATTTATTGAAAAATAATAATAATAATTGTATTTAATGCCGGTTTTCAGGCATTATCAGACGAAATATTTAGTGTTGATCAGGCTGGCAGTGAAAATATCTCCTTAAACAAATACCATTATTACTTTTTTCGTATCTTTATGTTATTTAGGAGAAAACAATGCCACCTGTGGGATGATAGCAAGTCAGATTGTGGAAGCATTAACACAAGTTAACTTTGTTTGCAGTCTCTCTGTCTTTTTTTAGGAACCGGGATTCGCCCAAGGCAAGATTGCATCCGTAGACGGTTGCTTGATGTCAGCTGAAGAATTCAACGGGCGCAGGCTGCAGAGACGGTGCCATAGCCTTCAAAGTAAGAACTTGGATTTGGTTCATATGCCGCGCATTCTGTCGAACTGGAAAACAGATTCTACCGTGCCGGCGCCAAGAATTCTTGGAAACTGTTCTGGATACAAAAAACTAGTAATACTTCGCGGGATTTTAACATAATGGGGTAGTTTATTCCACATGACTATGGCGTTTACCGAAAAGAATTGACGATACTTAACTGTGCGAGCTTATGTATATTTGTATATTTTGAAGGTTTACAGGCATTGCCCTTGATGAGCCTATTAATGTCAAGTTATCATTACATGTGTACAGTCAATATAAAATGGTTTACATTTAAAAATGTTTGAGTCAAAGCATAACATAACATCAAATGCGTTTTCACAACCATAGGCGAAACATTGTGGAACAAAATTAGAGCCTTCAAGATTTTAAAAGGCTGGTTTTAAGTAATCATGTTGTGAAAGTCCTCTTTCGTAAAATATAATGCCATCAAGCCTTCTTTTAAAATCAGTTATGCTGTCAGAGGTTACCTTCTCGCTTGGTTACGAGTTCCAAGGTCGTACCACTCGTTGGCTGAAACAAACCTTTCTGAGGTTCAATCGCGTGCGTTCGCTATTAACCTTGTAAGGATGACCACGCAGATGAGTTGTGCAGACAAAGTTGGATAAATCCTCCGATCTCTGGGAGGAATCATGGCCCCGGATAATCCGAAATGTCCAGAGCAGGCTTTACCGTAAGTGCCTGTAGGAAAAAGGAAATAAGTCAAGCTTTTTTCAATATTTCTTGGTACGGTAAAGTCTTAAGACCGTCAACCATCTTCGTTGCTCTCCATTGCACCAGTTCGAGGAGGTCAACATCTTTCTTCATCCGCGGTATCCAGGCTTGTTTTCCGTAATCTAAGTGCGTTCTCTCGAAGAGAGCATAGACTTTTCCGGAGAGATCAGGGGGGAATATATTAAATGCACGTCTGATCCAATGTAGTGTACATGTTGCCTTCTGGACTGCTTTCTTACAGTGTTCTGAGGGCATCAAATTCGCAGTTGTCCACATGCCCAGATCTTTGTATGTTGCTACCTCTTTTAATGGTGTATCAGAGATACTTTTCAACCGGTGCTTATGTGTACAATCACGCACTGTGATACATTAAACTTAAGAAGCCGCCTAGCTGACCAGGCACTTAGTTTGTCGATATTCCATTGTAACCCTTTTGCGTCATCAGCGCAGCTGACTTCAGTCCATATTTTAATGTCTTCTGCAGACATGACAGCTTCACAATCAAGGTCATTGAGACAGTTGTTCACGTAGATTAAAAGAGTAGGGGGCCAAAACAGAACACTGTGGAACACCACTTTCTACTGTTGCCCATTCTGAGCTAGAGTTTCAACAACAACAACTCTCTGTTCTCTAAAAGACAAGAAAATCTTGATCAATTGAAATGTTTTCCTTGGATTCCTACGTTCAAACTCTTCTGTAAAAGAAGCCCGTGTGGTACACGTTCAAAGGCCTTTTTGAAGTCCAAAAAAACAGCATCTACTGCATGACCCTTATCTGGGGCCTGTGTCCATTTATCGTGCGACTGAAGGGCACTCGTGAGACAGGAACGTCCTGGACGGAAGCCGTGTTGGGCATCGCATAGGATTTGGTTGTTTTCCAGATAGCGCATTAAATGCCTCTTGATAATACGCTCCATTATTTTACACGCTATGCAAGGTAAACTGACAGGGCGTTAGTTATCACAGTCGAGTCGTGAACCTCCTTTATAGATCGCGGCGATGAATGCGCACTTCCATTTTTCTGGGAGTTAGCTTTCTTCAAAGGACTTTTGGAATATGATGGACAGTGGTACACACAGTTCGTTAGTAAGTTCTCTTTGTGCTTATGCAGGAATTATATCCGGCCCAGACGACTTGCCAGGCTTTATATGGAGTAATTCGGTTTAAACTACGGTCGTTGAAAAGTCTAGGTCTCGGTCCTCTGTTGTGGAAGAGGAGGAGGTGGAGGAGTAAGGGAAAGGGGGGTACACATGTTTGGACAAACTGGTTGAATAGCAGCAAAATTATTAGGCTCTCTGGTGAAGATGGTCTGGAAGAATTTTGGAAAGAAGGGATGCTTTTACCTGGACATCGGTCTCCAGTTTTCCGTCTGCAGACCTAAGGGCAGGAATCATTTCCTGAATTCTCGTTGTACTCCGTATGTAGCCATTTAGCATTTTGGGGTTCTTCCAACGATTTTTGCAGTATGTGAAGTTCAAACTTCCTCCGCAGCTTAGCAGCCTCACATTTACAAGTGTTGCGTTGCTGCTTATATTCCCGTAAGTGAGCATCGGAGCCGGTTGGTCTGTAACGCCTCCAGAACCGATTTTTTTTTGAAAGAGGCCTGCAAGTTTGAGTTTATCCACTTTTGGCGGTTTGTGGTTGTCTTTCTCCTGAGAGGACAGTTGAGGTTAACAATTTTTTTCAATAACGAACTCAATGTTGTCCAATCTTTATTGGTTTTCACCTTGTAGTTCTGTTTCCCAGGATATATCATACAGTTGTCTTCTCATAAGTGAGTAGTGCCCCCTTCCAAATGTTTCTTACCCAAGGATCGGGTAAATTTGGTTTGGAAAAACAGTGAGTACTCGAAGCACAGCGTAATGTGATCACTTGACCCTAATGGCGGTTGATCCTGTAGGTCTAGGACATTTTCCTCATCTCGGGTAAAAATCAGGTCAAGACAGTTTGACTGTTTTCCTTCTCTCGTCCGTTTTCCAAAGGTGACGTATTGAGATAGAAGTTTGTCTGTTGCCCATTGTAGTAGTCCATTTTTTCCAGTAAATATCAGAAGCGTTAAAATCCCCGACTGGCTTTGAAGAGTTCCGTTTTGAGAATGAGATCCTGATCGGAATTCTGATAAGGCGAACGGTAAACAACCGATATCGTCAGTGGTCTGGAACATTTAATTCGACATCGCGTAATGGAATATGTTTGTCAGCCATTGCAGTCAGTTTGCGAATGACATAAACTATGACTCCTCCTCCTTGACTTGGTCTATCTCTCCTGAAGTGCTGATATCCTCTGAGTGATATTTCGGAATCAGTCATTTTTGCAGTTAGCCATGTTTCAGTGAAAGCCATAACGTCTGGTTTAATTTCGACAACAACGTTGCTAAGTTCGTCCATCTTGTTGAACAGGCTTTGTACATTTGCGGATATGACATTCAATGATGGATTCGTCGAGGAGACCCAGCCTTCATTGTTTTATGTTTTAAGCCACAGGAAGGACACATTTATCTGGACTATTTGACCGTCTTTGATTTTCAGCCGTTTTTCTCCTCTGCCAATTCTCTCCATCAATTCTTTCCGCAGTTCCCTCATTTTCAGCCGTTTCCTCGGCTCGTAGTCCGCCTGAAAAAAACACTAGTTTGTGCGATTCGCGTAAAGTAATTCTTCCTTCTAACAGAAGTGCTGCCTCGGTTTTATTTTCTAAAATACTTTTTAGAGGCCTTGGGGATATTTTTATTTCGCGGCTGGGGTCTGCTTTGCCTATTCGGAAAGCTTTTTGCACGGTTTAAATTTCCCCATTCTTTAGGACTGCACTATCATATTCATGAAGAAGATTTAGATCGTGTGTCACTCGTTCCTTCGAAATGCAGGACGTGGATTCTGGGACACCCCTTATTACGATATTTCGTTTTCGATTTATTGGCGAGATCCTTATTTGCCCGCCATTGCTAGGGTGGGAGTTCACAGAGGTGGCGTTACTCGTGGATGCTGGCACTTCAACATGAGAATGATTTTTGTCCGACGCTGGGATTCTGGGACTTACATTTTTGGATGATATATTACCTTTGTCTTCTGAAACTCGTTCCTTTATTTTCTGGGATCCCTGCCGGTTGCCCTCTTTCCTTACAGGATACTGTTTAACAGCTACATCAAGCTCCGTAGACGTAGCGTCATCTTCCTTGTTGGATGTGATGGCTACGGAAGCTGTGCCTGCGTATGTGCATTTGTCTCCCTCATGTTCCATCGTTAGGGACTGCTTCTTTTCGGGCAAATTGTGAGGAAGTTTCTTTAACTTCTCTATCTCCATCTTTAGCCCCTGCATATACTTTTCAATCTCCTAAATTTTTGAAGAAGTTTAAACCATGTCGAACACGCTTCGTTTTCGTCAAAAGCATCCAAAAAACTTACTTAACTCTTGGCCCGTTTGGCGGGAGGTGATTTTAAGGAAACATGTCCGGAAACTGAGGTCATTCGTATTATGATTTATGTTTATTCCATCAGTAAAAATTAGGACAGCGAGTTTGTCGTGCGGCGATAGCTAAGTGGTATCACCGTCATTCCCCGCACGCTAGTGCCCCGTTTCGAATCTCAGCAGTGCCACATATTTTGCACGATTCCCGAAGGGTAGATTTTTGACTTCCATGATAGATCGCAAAAACGATAAAGGGTGCTAAAAATATGGGACGAAGGTTTTAGCGGGAGCAACTTTATGAATAAAATATAGAAATGACTCAGCCCTCTGTTGACTGGAAGATCTCGTGGAGGGCTCCAGTCTATCCCATTCAGTAATTCTTTCATTTTGGGATAATCCCCTTTCCAAACATTTCTCTCTCTAACTGCACGACGTTTAAGTTCAGAAAAATGACTGTACTCCAAAGCAAGAACACAATGATCACTTCGTCCAAGCGGTACGTAAGAACTTAATGCAAGGATACAAGTGTCGTCTCTACTAATGATTAGATCCAAAGAGCTTGACTGCTGCCCATTTCGGAACCGCGTCTCCATTGTGACATGTTGGGTAAGAAACTCGTCATTTACCAACTGAAGTAATTTCTGTTCGAATGAATTTTCCGAGCGCGAGCAGTACATTGACACCCAATCGATATCGGGAGCGCTGAAATCTCCAAGTATTAATTAGTGTTTGTTACGGCAGATTTGCTTTACCTCTGTAATGAGGGCTTCGTCCGTGTCCGCTCGCTGTCCTGGGGGTCGATATACCACTGCAATATGGAGGTCTGGTTGGTTTAGGACTTTCAGTTTACAACAACGTATTTCGCAAGACGAGATTCTATTTGGTGAGAGCCCATCCGGAATGAAGACAATGCCTTCTCGTATGAACATTGCGATTCCACCACCCCTACGTCCGTTTCTATCCATGCGGATAAGCTGAAAAATGTCTATCCTGACTTCTGTGTCTGCGATTTGTTCATTTAACCATGTTTCAGTTAGAGCTATGTGGTAAGGTTGTAAATAGCCCACGACCAGTTTGATTTCTTCAATTTTGTTCAATAGACTCTGCACATGTGTGGGCATCATTTTTTCATCTTGTTTTTTTCCCTCGATTTCTGAAGATTTTTGGTTCTTTCTTCCACATGGCGATTATTGCTGGATATTTCACAAGGTAGATCCAGTCTCCTGTCTGGTTTCAAATTTATAGGCATTTGGTAGGGCTTTTGGCCGGCGTGGTTGCCGTTAATTTCATCGGACGTTCCCATAAAAACTAGCGCACCGTTTTGACGATTGTATTGTCTGCAATTTTTAAGTTTTAATCCCCCTCGTATTTACGTGTTTTCAATTCTGCTACCAGTGTCCTCATTTTCATCCGATCGGTGGAAGAGTAATCCGGCTAATAAAAAACTCCACGATTATTCTTTCGTAGTCTGGACTTTCGAGAGAGCAATAGATCTACCTTCTGTTTGCTCCCCAAGACGACTTTTAACGGTCTTGGTCGAACATCATGCGTTTCATTTCTAACGAGAGGCCCCAACTGTTGACATTTTTAAAAATGTTTGAGTCAAAGCATAACATAACTTCAAATGCGTTTTTCACAGCCATAAGCGAAACATTGTGGAAGAAAGTAGAGCCCGAAAGATTTTTAAAAGGCTGGTTTTAAGAAATCAGGCTGTGACAGTCGTCTTTGTCAAAATACAATGCAATCAAGCCTTCTTTTTAAAATCAATAATGCTTTCAGAGGTAAACCATCTCACTTGGTAACGAGTTCCAAAGGTCGAACCACTCGTTGGCTGAAAGAAAACTTTCTTGAGGTTCAATCGCGTGCGTTCGCTATTAACCTTGTAAGGATGACCACGCAGATGAGTTGTGCAGGGCAAAGTCGAAGAAATCCTCCGATCTCCAGGGTGGAATCATGGCCCCGGATAATCCGGAATGTCCAGAGCAGGCTACACCGTAAGTGCCTGTAGGAAAGAGGAAATAAGTCAAGCTTTTTCAATCTTTTCTTGGTACGGTAAAGTCTTAAGACCGTCAACCATCTTCGTTGCTCTCCCTTTTGCACCTGTTCAAGGAGGTCAACATCTTCTTCATCCACGGTATCCAAGCTGGTACTCCGTAATCTAAATGTGGTCTCACAAAGGCGCCATAGACTTTTCCGGAATAGATCAGGGGAATATTTTAAACGCACGTCTGATCCAATGTAGTGTACATGTTCGCCTTCTGGACTGCTTTCTTACAGTGTTCTGAGGGCATCAAATTCACAGTTGTCCACATGCCCAGATCTTTGTATTTTTCTACCACTTTTAATGCAGTGCCATTAATAAAGTACTGGTGTCTCAGAGATACTTTTCGACCGGCGCTTAGATGTAGGATCACGCACTTGGATACATTGAACTTAAGAAGCCACTTAGCCGACCAGGCACTTAGTTTTGTCGATATTCGATTGTAACCCTTTTTGCGTCATCAGCGCAGCTGACTTCAGTCCATATTTTAATGTCATCTGCAAACATGACAGCTTCACAATCTAGGTCGTTGAGACAGTCGTTCACGTAGATTAGAAGAGTAGGGGCCCAAAACAGAACCCTGTGGAACACCACTTTTCTACTTTTACCCATTCTGAGCTAGAGTTTCCAACAACAACTCTCTGTACTCTGAAAAGACAAGAAACTCGTGATCCAATTGAAAAGTTTTCCTTGAATTCCTACGTTCCAAATCTTCTGCAAAAATAAGCCCGTGTGGTACACTATCAAAGGCTTTTTGAAGTCAAAAAATACAACATCTACTGCATGACCCTTATCTGTGGCCTTTTGTCCATTTCTCGTGCGACTGAAGGGCACTCGTGAGAGACAGGAACGTCCTGGACGGAAGCCGTGTTGGGCATCGCATAGGATTTGGTTGTTTTCCAGATAGCGCATTAAATGCCTCTTGATAATACGCTCCATTGTTTTGCACGCTATGCAAGTTAAACTGACAGGGTGGTAATTTTCACAGTCGAGTCGTGAACCTCCTTTATAGATCGGGGCGATGAATGCGCACTTCCATTCTTCCGGGAGTTTGCTAATACGAAGCAAAGGACGATGCAGCCTTTGAAGTGAGTTTGCCGGTGGTTCTTCGTTCCTTTCTGATGTTAACTCCTTTCCTGGCAAGAGACTGTTTTCTGAAGCCCGTAGGGGACAGTATCCAAATGAAGCTGAGTTAGCTTATTTTTCAAGATTCCGATATCAATTTTTGTGTGCCTAAATATCACAATGTCTGTAAACAATTATATGCTGATCCTGATAACTAGACAATATGTGATCCAATTACAGCTTATTTCGTTGAGTCCTGACTTTGGGTACAGATTATTGGCCAAAAATCAAAAGCTTGGAGACGAGCAAATGTCAAACGGAAGTCCAACGATGCCGCAATAGAAACAATATGAGCAATAAATGACCTATTCGTTCAAAACCGCTTTAAAAAAACAATAAATGATAGGAATAATATTCAGGAATGACTCAGCCGTTTGTAGAGGTCAAAGGTCCTGGATAACTTCAGATCTTCAAGGGGTTTTGCACTTTTGGTTCATGAGCGGTTGTCAGTATTTATTGGTGTAGATGCTGTTTTATCAAGTCGACGGTGGTGATAAACAAATTTCAATTTGATTTCGTTTCGTAAGGAAATTTGGCACAAGAAAAATTCCCGAATATTCCAGAGGGCAATAAAGTACGTGCAGTTGCAGCTTTAATGTCTGGATCAAAACAAGCGAAGTGTTAACGGTTTTCAAACTGTCCAAGCCGGAGAACAAATAAGATATGTGGTTCCTATGCACACGAAGTTATGTGTATGTCTGAACATTCTCTGTCAGGGGAGATCAAGCGTGACGTCCAGTTGCTTGCACTCAAAGGGACTATGCAGGCCGTCAACTTCCGCATCATCCCAATCGACTGCAGATGCGGTTAAATCTCCAGCAATAAGAAATTTTTTGTGACTGGATTGTTCTAAGTCTCAACACCGTTCCGTTGCCTTAAAGCTAGACCAACCATATGTACGAGTTGGCTCAGCTATTATGGCTGTTATTCTCATGCTCTGCACCTGCAGTAGCAGAACTGTCACGTGCTTTCCTGCCAAGGCTATAGCTAACCCCTGTGTTATTATCCATCGTGTTGTTGAAGCAAATCCAGGTTGCCTCCCTAGCCCATCAACTCAATCTTCCATCAAAAACTATCATTTTCATTCCATCTCCTGTGGCATCGCAATCTGCATCGCTTCCTCTGGGTCTCTGTCATTGCTGGTCTCCCCCTGTCCCACCCTTGACGTGGACTTAAATGTGTCTTCCACCGACTGTATGTATTCTCATCCTCATGGTAAATCACCACTCTGTCAGTCATTATACCTATTTTTGATAAGTTCATAGTACTGAAGGTAAATAGGTGTAATCCCAATCACCTAAAATTGGTACAGTCTGGAAAACAAATCATAAGGGTGGACTGCATTTTCCAGGAATAAAATTAATTTTTATGGGCTAATCTGTCGTTTTTAAAGGTTTTCTACAAGAATGGTTATTTTGTGGCTTTTTCAATAAGAAGAACATTCAGATCTGGCAATATGTTTCAATCTTGAACAGTTCAAAACATCCTTGCTTGGACCGCGATCTCCAAATATAAGACACATTCCGAAGATCCCAAAGAATGTGTCACTGTGAAATGTCAGTTAAGATTTCTTGATAGCGTAAAGTAAGAACATTTTCTTGCTTGTCAATTTGGAATGAGTTTTGAAGACCTTGATCCTTTTAAGCTTCCTTGTACTGCAACGATGGGCCTTTGGGTCAATGGGCTATTTTCTCCACAAATCCGACTAAGTTTCTTGGACCAAGTATCAGGCTTTAACATCAACTTGCTAAAGTCAATGTCTTCATTGCTTTTCCGTAAAATGAAGCGGCCGCGCAGGCACATTCATGTGATGTGCTTAAGGTTACATTCGTAACTTTTATGAAGTCCGTTAACATTGCGCTACCACCGTAAAATTATTCTAAGCAGCCGTTTATATCCATTAAAAACAATGAATTTAACATTACCGAGTCCAGGAAAACCCATTTCTCTATCTTTTTGCATTCGGTGTCTACATGTCTGTATAGACAACCGTTATTGGGTTAATAAAAAAGTCTATCCTTTATTTTGGGAACCTTTTCTTTTGAACGAATTCTGGGGACCCGCCATTTTGCTTCTATTGGCAACAAATTCACCATCCCCGAACCTTTTTTAAACCTTCTTTTTGTCTTTCCAAATACTTGTCATTTAAGGTTCATTCTAATAATAGGTCCGTAAATCGTTGTCACGCTCGAATGTTGTCTTCGCTGACCGTGGAGCGATGCGATACGTTCCACTACCAAGCCAGCCTATCACTGTGCCAGGATATCAAAAATATTATGGGTCCCCTTCGTCAATTTTGGGGAACAGCATTTTGGGTGAGATTGGGAACATTTATTTGACCGAGTTTAGGTATTGCGCTCCAGCGTGGTGCCACTGGAAGGATAAAGCTTACACTATTTTATTCAACGAACAACGAATATTTCAGTGAATTGGATTGGACCAGGCTTATGCCTTTGACGTCCCCAGTTATCATATACAAATTAGAAGACTTAGGAAGAATTTAAATACATTTCCGCGTCACGTTAATGAAGACTGAGTTTCGCATAGTTACGTTTATTTGTAAGTTTACTTAGTTATTTAGTCCGGTTGTTGCTGCATCATGTGCCTGTCAAAGGGAAATCGAATGAATTCACCGACTGAGACATTGCATTGGCCTTGAGCAGGTTAATCCATGGCACCTTGCAAGGTCAGATGAAAAACATTTTCTTAATTCCGTTCTTTCTTGCGATACCGTAGTTTGAAGAAAAGCCTGAACGTTAGTTGTAGTGGTGTGATAAAATGATTTATCATACAGCAAGGCGCCATCCAAGCAACGCACGATACGGAAAGTTTAGCACGTCTCCGTGCAACTGCCTATACATCAGAGGATAAACTGCGCTTTTATGTTAACACTGAGTCGATTTTGCTTTTATTTTCCTGATCTTTTCTGAGTAGCTTTTCCTATGAGTCCGTCTGTCATGCTAGGCAAAAGAAAACTCTCAGGGCAAAGTGCAAAATATCTGCTGCGTGCGGGCAGTGAATAAGAGCACCAGTGTGCGGCAAGTCTTGTTTCTTAAGTTTGCTCAATGTCACCTACGAGAACGAAGCGTATAGGACATGCTCAAAACTCTTGCAAAATGTTTTGGAAATGGAAAATGATATCAAGGGCCTAGAAATGGAGGTAGAGAATTGGAAGAAACTTCCTCAACTTTTACCCGAATAAAACAAATTGGCGATGACGGAAACTGAGCAAGAAAATAGAAACTACGAAAACACAGCTTCCTCAGTAGGACAACCAATGAGGAGGAAGACGGCGTGTTTATGGGGCTCGGCGTAATCTACAACGGATATCCGGTATGGCAAAAGGACGACTGGCAGGGACGTCAGAAAATAAAGAAGCGGCGCATAACATCCAAGAAAGCCAGACTAATCCGGAACATTAATATGCACGGGTCGAGTTTAAGCATTCTGCAAGCAAAAACTGCGTCGGCAAAAATTGCAACTAATCAAGAAATCGCGTTAAGGAGAGAAAAATGTGTAAGCAGTGTCCAAAATCCCCCTGAACGCAGAAGATGACAAAAATCTAAGTGATCATAATTTAATCCCTGAAAATAAGAAATTACCACAGAGGCCTCGAGTAGATCGCATTAAATGTAAACTTATAAAATGCATGCCTGAATCTACATCTGGCGCCCCAAAAACAAGAATGAACGATGACATGGAGCTATCTTGAATGTCTCTTAAAGGAGGAAGAGAAGGTAACCGTTCTAAAAGCCTTTAGAATTTTTCAATTAAGAGACTCAAATAATGAGTCCAGCCAACCAAGACCACTGAAGCTTGTCCTTCAGAATGAGTTAGAAGCCCAGCAATTGCCGAGCAGGAAGCCTACGCTTCAAAGCTCTCATCCAACCTTTTTTCAGCCGGATTTTTTACCTGCGCAGAGGAAGAAATGGAGAAGACTCAAAGCAAAACTCCTCAAGTGATCCAAGCTGGGCGAAAGAAATCTCAAAATCCGCAATGGATAAATTATACAAGCCCATAGGTTATTTCTATGGAGAAAGCCCATGACACTGGGCATATAGTGTAGCCAGATCACAATAAAATACCGCTTAGTGCAACAAATGTTAATAAACACATCGAGCTCCAGTTCGATCAAAAAGCAGTACCCTCCTACTCAGACAGTGTTTGGCACAAAATACACGACCATTTTAACAATACCGAACCAACTATTGTTCATATATCGGTCCAGACGAAGCTTTACTTTCTTTATACAGACGCACAGAGTTTGTTCCAGAAGCTAGATGAACTGAAATTATGGATATCCTGTGTGCATCCAGATGTCATTTCTGTTACCGAAACTTGGTTGCAGGCGAAAATATTGGATAGCGAAATTGCCATCGGTGGATATCAACTCTTCCGTCGAGACAGACTGCATCAAAAGGTTGGGGGATAGCAATCTAGGTCCACGGAGTAATCGTATCATCTGAACGCAGAATTGCTTGCCCTTGTGACTACAAAGCAGTTTGGTTAAAACTAAAGAGGCGTGGAGAACAATATCTAAATTTTTTGACTATATACAGACCACCAAATCAAACTCCAGAAATATAAGTGATGATGTTCGCAAAAATTAAAGATGCAGCTCGGACTCAAGAAACAGATATCACTGGAGATTTTAAGCAATCATAGGTTGACTGGAACTAGTTATCCGTAAAAAGGTTCGCGGTATTCCTTTAGCTCCAGACTATTAAAGCTCATGATGAATCTCTTTCTCTAACAGAATGTTAGATTTCAGAAGAGCGTTTAAGAGGCTCAAATGACGAATTGCCTAGATCTTTTTCTTTCAAAGGACCCAATTGATGTGGATGAATTTAGGTCACTCGCGCCGCTTGGTAAAACTGAACATGGCATGCTTCTGTAAGAATACTGTTTGCACACCAAGCAAACGCAGACTCCTGATATTTGGTTTAATTACTGGCGCACGAATTGCTCTGCGATGAAAGATGACTTATCGGCACTTAATTGGCAGAAGATTTTAACCAGAAATCCGGATGTCGATTAGACCATTCTCAGGGGCGGTATAGATGACGTTATGCACCGCAAATGCCTTATAAAAAAGTCCAAAAGACAAACCGCCCTGTTTGGTTAACGGAAGATTTGAAAAGACAACTGAACCGAAAGAATACACTATAAAGAAGGTATGTAGCAACAAATCAACCTATGCATTACGAAGAATTTCACCGAAAGCAGAACGCGATAAAGTTGATTGTCCACAGATCACGGAAGGAATATGAGGCTGAAATAAAAAAAACGGGCCGTCGTTAGGCCAAAAGTACTTTTTAGTTACATCAATAGTAGGTTAAAGAATAAGGAGATGGTGGCAGTGTTGACAGGTGGAAACAGCGAAGACATTAATGAAAATCTTGATAAGGTAGAACACCTTACTCGGTCTTTTGCATCTGATTTTACAGATAAAGCGGAGTTTAACCAAACAGAATTTCCTACAGGTAGAAACAACGTAGTCACTGGGGACATCGAATTCACAGAAGAAGATGTGAACAAGGATCTCCTTGCACTTAATGACGCGGAGTCTCCAGGTCCTGATCAAATACCAGCGAAAGTACGGAAGGAGCCTGCTATCGAACTTTCTAAACCACTTTCGTGTATTTTCCAGTCGTCTTTCGATCGAGGCATCCTCACCTCTGATTGTAAATCAGCAAATGTATACCGCATTCACAAGGGCGGATCCTGAACTAGCGCTAATAAACTATAGACCGGTGAGCTTAACATACATTTGTTGCAAAGTGATGAAAAGGATAATATAAAAGTCAAGCATGAAGTTTCTCGAAGATAAAAACTTCCTTCATATTTTCCAACATGGATTTTGCCGAAGCCACTCCTGTTTGACTAGTATGCTCTATTCAATGAACGAGTGTCACAGGTCATTAGATGAGGATACCAGCATTGATATCATCTTCATCGACTTCACACACAGCAAGATACTCTGCAAGCTCCGAGAATCCAGAATAAGGGGGGAATTTCATCAATTGGAAAGGAAACTTCTTGATAGGCCGATCACAGTCCTTGTGCATTAGCAATGCGAAATCAATTTCCGTGCCGGTTGTGAGTGGTTGACCTCAGAGCTTCGTTCTTGGGCGATTACTTTTTCTCAAGCAATGTAAATGATTGTACAAATGGATTGGACAGCATGGGAGTCATTTTGGCAGACGACATCAAGATAAAGCAACCAATCACATGCAGTACTGATCAACAGACTTTATAAGAAGGCCTCAATCGCCGATATGAGTAGTCCAATAAATGGCAGATGACGTTTAACTTTGAGAAATGTGTCACACTGTGGCTCAAAATGAAGAAGGCGAGCGCAATACGCAACTGCCATCAAAACTTCCTTGACGGAAGGTGCCTGTCAAATGTATCTGAACAAAAGGGCCTAGGAATCACCGTTTTGTCTTGCCTAAAGCCCTCCACTCAATGTGCCAGGGCGGCCATAAAGGCGTCCAATGTCCTGTTTTTCAATTAAAAGAATTTTTGTTGATATTGAATAGGAAATATTTTTAAAAAATACGGGACGTTCATTCGTTCACACCTGGAATATGGAGCTCAGGCGTGATGACCGTGACTGAAAAAATATTAAATCTGCTGGAAAGGGTTTAAAGGGGGCAAAAAAGTCGGGAATGCTCTAAAGTCTTTATCCTTCAAATGCAGACTTACCTCTCCTAAACTTTTTGCTCTTGAGTGCAGGCAGCTTTGAGGCGATCTCATAAAGACATACCGATTCGGAAGGAATCAGGACTGTGCTCTCCATTTCGAAGAATTTTTTCTTTTGCCACAACAACTAACCTGCGCAGGAATTCTCTCAAACTTAGACGAACCATATCTTACCTGAATGTTCGTCGCCACTCATTTTTGCAGCGAGTTGTCTGTGCTTAGAACAGACTCCCAGAAAATGTCATACGGGCGTACACGACAGGCTTATTCAAGCCTAAACTGGATTTATATTTGCTTTAAAAATACTGGTCAGTCCTACAGGAAGGCACTGCTATATCATACCAAAGATTTACACACATTCAGATAACGGTGGTATCTATTATTTAAATAGTTAATCGTCGATCCTTCAGGATGACTGTGCCTATATCCCACTGTTACCAAACGATTGTCGTTCTATCTGAATGTTACTCAATTATTTATAGTAGCATACGTATTTTATCTAAAATATCTTCAACGAGCCTTATCCCATCTGGATGTTCGTCGGCATTTGTTTTTGCAGCGATTTGTTGGTACTTGGAACGGAATCCCAGAGGATGACATACCGGTGGACACGACAGACACATTTAAGCATAAGCTGGATTTAAATTCGCTCGAAAAATAACGTTCATTCTTACAGGAAGGCACTGTTACATCATACCAACTCTTTCCACATACGTACAGATAACGGTGGTATCTATTATTTGACGTAGTTAATCTTCGATCCTTCAGGATGAATGTGTCTATATCCCACTGTTAACAAAAGATTGTATTTCTGTGTTAATATGTTACTCACTACTTTCAGTAACGTGTATTTCCATTGCAATATTGTAGGTACCGTTTTTAATAGGGTCTTCAAATACAATGCCTATCACCAATAAATATACTGAACAATACATAACTTAGCAAGTACAATCAAGACTTTAGAATACAGTTTCCTGTTCTTTCAATATGGCAAGTAATTTCGTACTTCTACAAATTACCAAACACAGAGAAGAAAAGGACGAAACTATTAGGGAGTTAAATAACAAGGTCCTGCAGATAAGTAAAACCCACTTTAAACTAGAGGCCTTGGGTGACGTAATTACCACTATACCCCGGTTCGTGCCTCAACTACGTTATTTTTTACTGAGATAATAAAATAGAGTTATCTATGACCCTGTTACAAGTTCACTAATTAGGGTGCCCAAACAAACGAAAGCTAAAGTATATTAGGCAGTTCCGTTAAAATAAAACAAAATGATTGTTAAACAGCGTCAATTTTAAGGAAGGACATTTCGTTTTAATTAGCCAATCTTTTGTGTAAAAGTAAGCCGCACTATTTGGCGCTGATTAGAGTTCTGTGTCCGCTGTGTAATGCAGGATGAGTACATCTCGAGGCTTGTTCTTGACAATTCGCGATCTCTTGTTAAACGTTTGCATTTTCCTGTATAATCAACTCAATTGGTGATGTCGACATTAATCTTTTCGAACGGTTTCTCCTGCTTCTGAATTCTTCGTTGGATTCCGACATTTCGAAAAGTACGTGTTCTGAGAAAGCATCATTTGCCTTTCAGATCAATCTGAAACTTTGGAGGCAAGATACCAATTTATTTTGGACTGGCTCTCGTCTGAACTGGATTCGGAAATATCTCATATCAGCGCGGCATCACTGGCCAAATTTGATCCCCTCCACCTTAAAAATTTACTAGAAATATTATCTTTACTGCTGGAAGAAAATATTTCAGGAGATGCTTCGCTGTCTTATAAAATAGCAGCAACAAGGTGTATTTATTTGGTTCTGCTAATTTCTCTACAGTATTCACTTTGATCGATGAGTCTATCTTGTGTTATTAATTTCCACGTTGTTTTGTTGTACCGTACCGTCTGGTTTCTGTATTCTTGACTTGTCTCTCCTTTAGATCCGAAAACCCCTCTTGTGAAAATGTACCTGAAGAAACTGTGACGGTGAACTGCTCAGCCGCTTCGTGTCCACTATCGGTTGCGGGCTTTAATTGGGAAAATCGCCTGGATTATTTGCAAAGTAAGCTCGTCCAGATGTTTCCACCTGGAGACTGTTCCGTGTGTCATAATCAGCGGGATATCTCCAATCATTCAATGGGAACACCTAAACGCCTCTTTGATTCGGCAAGTGACTCCCAAAGTGTAAGCAACTACCTGTTTGGATTTACGCATTTTTCCGGTTAGTCGGTTGTGTGTAAACCCTGTTGGTTTAACAGTATTTTGTCATATTTTATTCATAATCAATTATTAAATTATTTTCAGACTCATTCTGTTTATGAATTTTGTTTGTTTAGTTTTTTTTAAAGCAGGAACTTGGCCTTGGTATCCACCCTCCCTTGTGGCCTTTTAGAATCCTCCCTACTCAAGCGCTAGTTTTTAAGCTTTCTCGTTTGTCTTTACTCTATAGCACACCTTTATAGAGCGTGGAATCGGTTTTCAAAATTAAAAAACCCACACATTTTAGGTTTCTTATTGGGAAGGGTACTGATAAGCGATCTGTTGAAGTCCTGGCTGTTTTCGGAGATCCGTAGCCGTTTTCACCGATCTTACTACTTTTGCAGATAGTATTTCACAGCTATGCAGATTTTTTCTCGACGAAAATGCGACTAATATCGATACATACCATGTTTTTCTTGCATTCCGCAGTCTCTTTAAAGTTTGGGTAACTGGAAGCCTCCTATCCGCTTAATTGTTTGTGTTTAATTAGCACTCCGCTTATACACAGGCGCAAGCATCGGCTTTGGTTACTTTCATCCTACTCTGCACGGGTCGAACGTCGAATTTTCCGCTCTTTCGGTGGTTTATGCACATTCCAAGCCGCTCTTTACGTCAGTTGTCCATCAGCATGGTGGAGTACATTACATTAAATAAGGGGGGTGGTGAGAACGTATCCTTGCTCCACCCTAGGCGCTTCTGAAATCCACATTATATTTGATAAGCTTCTTTGCAGCTGTGCATTCATACGAATAAGCAGCACGCTTGCAAGAATTTTGCCTGCAGTGCTGCAATGAAAATTCCATCCAAGACGATGGTTACCTCTTCGTTTTTGAAGGTGAGAAATTGTCGTATTCTTTAGATCCTTCAATGATTTTCCGTTGTACCACCTCTCCCGAATCAACAAGCTGTGTCTGCTTGAAGGTAGGAGGTGACCTATATGTTAATTTTCGCGAAACGTATTCGAATTATATTTTTGAATTTAGAGTTGCGAAAATTGCCATCAAAGGATTCAAAAGACTAGTTGGCGAGCAAGCGTGTGCTTTCGATAAATTCTCGTCGGGCCAGTACATTTATATGGGAAACGGAGTACAAGCTAAGACAAAAAAATAAAAAGTCTAATCTCGTCATACCAGTGAGTCGTGTTAAAAGGGGAGGGGTGGCGATAAGAGACAAAGGGTGAAGCTGCAGTGAGGGTTTGGTGGTCGTTCACTTAAGGGAGGGGGGAGGGGAAAAGGCGAACGGCCTGGACTGCATGTAATTAAGCCGTCGTTGGCCATGCTAAGCGCGGAGCTAGTAAAGGTTCTTTTGTGCGCACAAGACCGGTTTTCTCAACCTGATGGCGGTGGCTTCTGTTGTCGCTAACAGACGCTGACCCAGTGACTTGGTGTAGTGTGGTGGAACTTTATAAATCACACGGAAGGCTTCTTTAAAGTCCACACGGTGCCCGGAATCTACCAGGTGTGCGAGAATAGCGCTGTTTATGCTTTTAACTTCGCCTTTTCCCAGCCATACCGGGAGGTGTTCCTTTATTCTTTTGGCTAGGCGCCGACTCGTGCGATCAATATGTTCTGCAAGTTATCTTTCGGATTTCTTCTGTAGACATTTCTGGTTGGTTATTTTCAATTTTTTTAAACGCGTCAGTAGAGCATTTATCAATGTAACCTGTTGTTGTAACTTATAATCTTATTATATTATAAGGGTATTGACATTTCTGTCCCTTGTTGTTTGATGTAACTGAATTTAGTTTTCCAAAAGCGACCGCAGTCGTGATGTTAGAAACATTGTACCGCTCACTTTCCGTGAATACCTTCGTTATACTTTTTTATGAATGGAATTCACATCTTTTCTAACTAGTTCTTCAGAATGTATTTGAAAGCCGAGCATAACAATAGTTTTTTGGAATCACCTAATGGAAGTTGAGAAAATTCTTTCTTCTTGGATTCTTAACATTATCCATTTAAGGTGTCTTATTTTGATACCGTGCTTATGACTTAAAAGTTTCGTCCTGCTGTGTTTGACTTTGAAGCACTCTTTTTTAATCTACTTGCATCATTGTGTCCGACCATCTCTCTATGACATGAAATTCATGAACCTAGGTTGTCTTGCCAAACGCTTATCCGTATCAATATGACAGTTTTAGCGTTTTGGGTCATTAACCAATCATATAAATCGTGTGTTGGTGGTTAAAGCTAATTATGATACTTGACTGACGATGGATATTAGTCCACGAATAGTTACTTCGGACCCTGTTGTCTTGGTCACTATCTCTTTTACATCATTGCTTATTAGTTTGCAATCTGCGAGGAATGTATACTAAAACTCCTAAGCGAAACAAACGCGCATATCCTGTCTTGCAATTGGATCGGTGGAGCGCTTCTTCCATAACAATTGATATCTTCTGTACCGAGAGCAATTACAAACTTTCGTTTGCAGGAATCAGTGACCCAGCCACCTCCACATCCTCCTGCTCCCATTCCGGTTCCAACACCACGCAGACTATCCGCACCACCTACATCTCGATCCATCCTCAAGCCCATTGAGGTACCGCTCTCACGCGTCGGAGCGCCGATCTCCTTCCGCTGGTCAGACCCCCAACCGCGCTATACCAGGCGGTGTAATGGCGCGGATCTCTTGCGGGATCTGCTAACGGAGCTACCGGGCATCACATTAAGCCGAGAGACGCAGAATTACCTACAGAAGAGACTAGGTAAATTCATTTCAAGAAATGAAAGTGCACTAGTCATTTTACCTTCTATAAGTGCTTGCGCATGTTACACCATTGACGCAAAGATATTTCATCAGCATCACTTGGACTGCAAGCGCAGTACCTACTCATTTACGGGGCCTACTGAAAACACATTATCTAACGGGGACGAATGCGTTTAGTTGTTCTGTATCCAAAAATACCCCCACTTTTTGGTATAGCGGTTCACTAAACCAACCAGTCTTTCCAGGGGAAATTTTAAAAAAAAAACATTTTATAGTTATACTATTTTTGGGCAAAATGGAAAACCTTCAGTGCCAAAGACACCGGCCAATACGTGAGCATTATCTTATGTCTGCTCCATAAGTGTTCGTATCGTTACTGGTTTTAGCATCTTTTTTTATATTTGGAAGACGTTTTGATGAGTTTAGTCAAGTTTTCAGGAATTATACTGCGTTTCGATTAGAAGAGCTATGAGAGATGGAAGGATGATGGTGGTTTTGTTGCGTGAAACTAGGATCGAGCACTACTTGAAGTTTCTAATATAGCTCTTCTTGGCATTCTTTGTCTTTTCAAGTCTAACTGAAGAGTACAGGCCAAATTTTTCAGGCTGTCTACAAACCAAGTAAAACACTGCCAAACTAGGTACCAGTTGCTTAGGTTGGTTCGGTATAAGACCAGTTGTGTGTAATTCCTGGACGCAAACATTGACATCTTTTGTGTTGAAAGTGATTCTTTCTGATTATTATTACTGCGGACATGATAAAAACGATGTATTTTCTTCCACTCTTTACTTCTCACACTCCTGTCCTGCGAACAGAAAGTTTTTATAATTCCAAGGATTGCACTCTATCGGCAAACGGCGCTTCTGCTACTTCGGGCATGACATCGGCCTTGGCTCGCAGTCTCAGTGAACTTGAGTTAAAGCAGCGCAATCGGCTGACTCTGCTATATGGCCAAGATGATAGGACGGCAAGATTAAACGCCAGTCGTACCCAAGAAGATTTCTGCCGGCAACTAAAAGCGGAATTGCGGGAACGTAAGCGTCAAGAAGTGCGCGCTCGTTGCTATCAACGTCAATTTGTGGATCAATTCCGGGCTCAGAAGCTCGCCCAGAAAGCTGAGGAAGAACTGGTAGGTTATCGACTAAGTGAACATCACTTGTGCCAAGTCCGCTTTTAACCGAATAAATTATTAGTCTTATCCTTCCCCCTCTCACCAAGCAGTGTTTTCCTCCTGTTAGTACTACTACTACTAATGGTGGTGGTGGTAGTGCTGTTTGTTGGCACTTGTGATTAGCATCTTCTCTTTAGCCGTTTCTTAATAACTTACCACTTCTAAAAAATTATTTCAAATAATAATTTTCGTGTTTGGCCTACTAATTGTCTTTAGTTTTGACCTGAACAACTGATTTATATCTCACTAGTGATGGGTGTTTTGTATTTCGATATTAGTTTGATGTTTTCATATTTTTTCTTCAGTAGTTATGTTTAAGGACCTGTTTTTACTAAGCTCATTTATACTTGGCATGGTTGTGATCAGGTCTTCCCTAACAGACCTGGATGATGTCGTGAATTGTTTCTCTTCATGTCTGACGATCTATAATAGCGGTTTGCAGAACTCGAGTCATAGAGACAGAGTCCGAATACTGAATGCCCATGAACCACCTGAATGTGTCGAATTAGGTTTTTATTTGGGCTTTTCTTCGAGGACGCTAGGTGGGCTTCGGCGCTGGATTGAGACCGGCAGCACTCGGATCATGAGACGGTCGACGAGGAAGGTACTCAAACAGTCTTAGTTGTCTCTCTTGGTCAGTAATAGTTAATCTCCTCTGGGTACTCTGTCATTTTTGTATAAGAACAATTATGCGGATGTCAATTTCAAGATTATTATTGCTTATCATCAAAAAACGCTTTTGGATGCCAAGATTTTCGCCCTTTCAGTCTGAGCCTTCGAAATGTGACCTTCCAGTATTCTATATTTCTATGGCCACTCGGTTTTTAGGCATTCTACCAATTTAATATTCTTACTAGAATTTTTGGGTTGGTAAAAGCTGCATGCGTTCCCGAGAAATGGCACACTCTCGTGCCAGCGGTGTTTGACTTGTCGCGAGTGGTGCCCTCCATGCCTGTCTTAGAATTCCTTCATTCCTGTTCATCTGGGTCCTGTTTGTCAAGAGAACGTATATAAATCTAACGGTATACTTTTGATTATCCCTTTGCACTCCAGCTCTTCCGACGCATTTTTGAAAAGGCTATGGAAATCGAAAGGCAGCACCGTCTGGAAGAACGCAAAGTTGCGAGGGAAATTCGTCAAAAGGAGTTCGCTCTTCAGAAATCTATCTTATATGATCTGGAATATGCGTATCCTTTTTTCTCTCTTCTCATTTTAATTTGTAGTTAGTTCGATGCCATCTGATAAGCGCCCTGTGAAGGCACATTTAAAACTGTCTTTAAAGTTAAGTACATCAGAAGTCGCTTTCCGGAACCGGGTCTGTTGGTTTATTTTTCGGAAAAAACTTGGTTTGAGAGGTGTGAACAGTAGCTTAATAACCTATCGATAGTCGTTTATCCGCACTCCCCCGCCTTTTGGTAAAAACTGCTTCAGGAGCCAGTTCTCCCTTGATTTTAATACGTTTCTCCAAATGCATTTTGAACAGACTGTGGCAAAACTCAATGGATTTAGTTTATGCGCATGTACCGCAGTTCAAATCTTCAGCAGTGAAAATTACAAAAGAGTGTACGTTCTGATGTTTCGCTGTTTTTGAATGTTTCAGAGCCTAGTACTGCGAAACAGGATTATATTTTTTACTCCCGTGTCATTACCCTCTTCGTCACCTGGAGCTTGAGTAGAAAAGTCGAATTCCCAGTTTTTTTGACCAGGACGTCCCATTTCTACGTTATTCGTTGTGTGGGTTGGGTGCTACACGCTATGCCACGCTCCATCGGGGGATAAATTAGCAGTGTACATGAAATCCTCGTAGTTGTGCTTAGCTTCAATTGCCTTTGGTAGTGTTGGATGAATGCCATCGGCGGCCCCTTAGACCGATTCTCACACCAGATGTATGTTTTGCTTGTTCTGTATTCTATTGTGTTGAGTTCAGCAACCGTACGTTTTCCATTATTCATCTTCAGGCCTAGACAGTAATATAAGTGAGGGTAGAGTAGCAAAATTTTAAACAACCAATGAAAAGTATGGGGGTGAGGATTGAGGGCGCACAAGTACCCAACCGCTAAAACAATTCTAACTTTTCAAGCAGCCCATCGCCTTGAAGTTAAGGATAGACTGACCTTTCAGACCTCGATATGTATTGAATTGATCTTGTTAGGCAGGTTTATATTGGTCAAACGACTGAGCGGCTATCTAAGCGGATGCGAGAGCAGCACCGGCATCTATAAGTCTATCTCTAGCGCAATTTTAGCCCACTTGGTTGACATGGGCCACCGGGTAGCCGTCAACCAAGTTCCCTTGATCCACGAGGAATCCAGCATGTTTTTTTTCACCTGTCACGTCGCGTTACAGCGACGAAACGGAGAGAGCCCATTGTTGGACACCTCCCGTCCCTAGCCTCTGCAGAATTAGGCTGTAATTTCGACCTCTTGAACGCCCTTAACCCACTCCCCCATACCTACTGTTCATTGGCTGTTTCAAGTTTTGCTTCTCTACCATCACTTAAATATATTACTGTACAGGCCTGAGGCTAGATAATCGAAAAAGAAAGTTTGCCGAACTTGATTTCTTAAATGTTTGCCTCGGTACCATTGCTTAATCTTATTGTCTTAAAAGTTTCCTTCCCTAGTTAGCTGTGAGCGGTCATGTCCACGAGACAGTTTTCTAGAGCGATGTTATCTACTCATTCTCTTTTCTACCGCTCGTCTCAAAGACAATTAAATAAAATAAATAAATTCGAGGATGGCATGTTGCGCATAACCTTATGGTCAATGTAGTTTCACAGTAAGACTGGATTCCCTGAGTACAGCATGCTTTTACTACGCTGGAAGAAACTGCCTCACGTCAGGAGACACATCGGTAACCCTATCGAAGGGCTCCAGCCACTGAGACGCTAACCATCCTTCGGCTAACTGACCAAAATTCCTCTCAGGTCGAATTTCAACAACGTTCTCAGATCATTTTTTAAACGTTGGTTCTTTCAAAAACCACAGTACCTCCTCTTTCGGCTTCCATCATCGGCCTCTCAACTGCTAATAACCCTGATAGTTGGGAGTTTACGTTTCTCATCCCTGACTCGATTGATATAGACACAACGAACGGATGCGACTGATGCGCGAGGAAGACCACGATCTGCAGAACAGGATTCTTCAGGAAGAAAAGGAGAATAAACTGGTAAGTTGGCATGCGTGTTTGCTTAATAATTGTATTTTAAACTTTGAAGTTGACTTCTCTAACCTCTTGCATGGTCGCCGGATTGATTTTTAGGCCCTTAAGGGAGGTCAGAAGACTACCCTTGACGCGTCGTTGTTGTCCTCCTTGTCAGCGAGTAGCCCCTAGGGACGTCTCTGTAGAAGAGTTGTTTTGGTACTTGGTCGTCATCCATTCTCACTATTTGGCCACCCCACCGCAGTTTCAGTCGCCTCAAGATGTCTTAGATACTGAGGCTTCCATTCCGTTCCAGTACTTACGTGTCTGGTATCCTGTATTGCCACCTCAGCTTTTGTACTCTCGGAGGACAACTGAGGGGAAGTGATTGAGTTTCTTCGTTTGATTAGCGTTGACGGTCTAGGTCTCTGCCCCGTATAGTATTGTTGTCAAGATGACAACATTTTGCATCTTGGGATGTACATGTTGGTATGCAGATCATAGCGATTCCACGTTGACCAAATCTCGACACAATGCAGGATGGAAACGTGAATTGTTGCTCAAGACGCAGGGCCGGTAAATTACTGTGCAAACAAACTTCTTTGGTGGACCCATTTCATACACCTACAACTACCCATCAGCCTTGCCTTCGAGATTGTCTGTAGACGTTTGATTATAAAAGCGACGTCGATGGACGGAAGGACTGTTCGAATAGGCACACGGTGTATGATGGAACTAGACGCCCCAAGAGCACGACCTGTGGTGGAGGTAGGTTATTAATTACGAAACAAAAGCAAATGTGTTTACTTCCAAAGTCTGAACCATGTAAACTTTGTGGAATTTATCTATTGCTACTGCGATGAAATTCGAACAAAAGGAGTATACGATCGAGGTATCCTATCTGAATTTCACTTCCGAAAGAATTCCACAGAAATATAAAGTTCAGAGTGGACTATGAAATGACGCATATGGCTTGATTCCATATGCAATCTATTTATTTGTATTGAATAATTAAAATTCACCTTACAATACGGGCATATAAGAATTCGTGGAGGACAAACATCGTTTATGATACTGGTTTCCTGCGCGTTTTCGAATAACCAAGCAAATAACTGCAGGTAATCAGTCTCGTATTTTCAGCAAAACCTAAGAACCGCATCTTTTCGTCTGCTCAGAAGAATATCGGATGTGAAGCGCCTCCCATAGCTTGCATCCGAACGACTTTATAAACACGAAAAAACAGTAGTATATTTGCTATATCGTTTTCTGTGCGGTTGCATTCTTGACGAACAAGCTTAAATAAATACTAAATTTAGTATATAAATGATTCAGTTTTTAATCAACGACTGCGCTTCTTGGTGTTATCGTTGTCTATAAACTGAGACAGGCTGCTCGAATAGGAAAGACAAGCAGAAAGCAAATACCCCGAACCAAAGTTGCGAACTTACAGTCCGTGTCAAGTGTCAACCTTCTTGACGGACACGCCACGGATTGAACTCGTTTAGCACGATAGTTCGACCGTCGATTTCGACGATGTCCACCGTATGCTCCACGGAGGGTGGTGCAGGGACGGTGACTTGCGCGTGAATTAGTTTTAAGTGATAGTAGCCTTGCGCTGCAGCTACCGCACTCTCTCCTCCACCCCCACCTGAGCCCGGTGTCAAGACGCAGGTGGCTGGCGTGGCTGGGTCCCCTAAGTCCTAGCCGCCCCTAGGCGTGCCACCACACCTCCATGTTCGGCATTTGTAATGGGAGCTCAACCCGAATAACGCCTGCCGTGCCCTAATGTGGCCCCCGTGTTGGTCCAACGCATCTACCACGTGGCCCGTTTAGGGGGCACGAACTCGTTTAGCACCATCGTATCCACAGCCATGTCAGCGCACCCAGTTCACCCTTTGTCCTACAAGATGATACTGACATCACCGCCGAAGATTCCAGTCTCACCCATCCTCGCTGTAACAAAATTTTCACTTGCGACTCCCCATGGGCAGACATCTTCGAAATCACAGCAACTAAAACACCAACGGGAGACAAATAACCATCAATCACTATGCACACACCGTCACCTTGTCCCCGTCCCCACCGTGCATTCAAATCGTACATTGGCCTGACTGGTCACAGACAACAGCGGGGCTCGAGATTGAACCCACGGCAGAACGGAACGAGTGAGTTCCGTTAGCGCACGGTGAGCGTTCATCTACAGACTAAGTTATTGTTACCGGCCAACACCCATCATGTCCGCCTTACCTGTCCACAGTGTCTTAGAGCTTTCATCTACTGCATGGGTTATATGGGCATACGTAAGACGTTCAGTAAAAAGTCGCACTTTGTATGCCTGCACACACCTTCGTTTAAACCATACATGGGTCTTGAGTAAAGTAGAAGACTGATCGAGCACTAGATCAGTTTTTTTATGATTCTGCGCTTTCGAACTTGTGCATAAGATAGCAGCTGCAACAAAGTGGTGGAACTTAAAGGGGCTGCAAGCCAATCAGTGACGCAAGTTAAGGGTTAAGGGTAGGGCTAGGGTTAAGATTAAGGTGACCGTTTAGTGTTACGCTAGGGTTAGTGTTAGCGTTAAGACACGGGTATATTTAGCCTTCTCGAAATTTACCGTAAGGCCATCTATCTTAAAGGGGCAGGGCGGTTCCTATTCGATGTCCTATTTAGGTGGCTATACAAGGCTCTCTGTCCATTATTCAGGCGAACTTATGTCGGTCGGTCATTATCTGTCACCTTTGAAGACTATACCGTCAAATTCAACTCGTGATGGGCAAGACTGAAGATATAATTGAAGTTGACGGCGTTGGTAGACTAACCCCCTAACCTTAAATCTGTGTCTAAGGTCTAGCCTTAATCCTAGTTCTAACCTCAAACCTTTACCCTAGCCCACCACCCCTTGGCCTTATTCCGAACGCCAATCCTAATGGAAATACTTGAGGGAGGCATAAAGTGAACGAGCAAAAGCAAGAATGGGAAATAAAGTCTACCTAAATGATGTAAGTAGGTATTTCATATGTGAGGTAACAACCTATCTTCACCATTTGCAAAACTCGCGGGTGTGACCGTGGTTGATAGAGCCATCTGGGTAAATGTGTGGGATCAGCGCCTCATAACCTCGGGATTTCCATGTTCCCCATAAAAGGCGCAAACTGCTATCTGTCTGCTAGAATTTTATTTATGCTTTCAGCTCCTTTTTCATATAACAGTTTGCCTGGACTCTAGTACATGGTTCCTTTTCTGAAGGGCTATCTTATCAAACCGTCTCCCATCTTCCTCCTGCGTATTCGGAAAGTATTTATACTGGCCACGCAGTGTTCGAAGAAAGTTGCTAACCTTTTTATACAATGGTGTATAGACCTTCATCTAAGGAAGATTGCTTAGCAGTGTTTGTGAAACTGATATATGTGGAGCAACCTCAAACTACTAATGCGTTGTGATGCATTAGCTTCACATCAAAATTTTCCTGACACCCACGACATATGTGATCGCCGAAAATCGCAACGTAATTTTTATCGGATTGTTTAATCTTTTTGGGTTTCATTTTTCTTCTGTATTACCCAGGTGCGGTTGTGAGGCTGAGTGATACTTGTCACCCTCCCAAGTCAATTCTTATACAGCAGCACTACTGTTGAACATCGTTTCACGTGATATTCCGTCCACCAATACCGTATGAGGTGGATGCACTGTGGCCCGGGGAAAACCGAGGTATCCCACCAGCTGGAAACTTTGCAAACCACAACTTTCGACTCGTTGTGATAAATTCGTGTGCGCCCGGTTTATTATTGTGTGGATCGCGGTGATTTCCCAGGATAAAGGGTAACTTATTGGCGTTCTCTCTTCCCGTTTCCGTGCACCGATGATGGGGGTTGAACGGTGTTGTTCTGCCTTACACTCTCCCCTTTAGTCGGTTTCGAATGAAGCTGTTCCTTGACGCCTGTTTGACATGCCTGACTGCTCAATGCAAGTTGTTCCCTGTTTCTTGGTTAATTTTTGGGGAAATTAAGGAGACTGAAGACCAGTTGGTGAACACACGCATGCTTTCGATAAATTCTCGTCGGTCCAGTACATGGATATGGAAACGGAGTATAATTTAAAACACGCGATCATTAAACTTCGTCTTTTCATACAGGTACATCATGTAAATAAGGGGAGGGGGTTGGTCTATAAGAGACGGTGGGGTAGGCGGCAGTGAGGGTTTGGTAGATCCGTTCCAAGGGGGAGGGGCAGAAGTCAGAGGGTGTGGATGAGTGCATGCAGTTAATTGACCGTGCACCATGCTAAGCTCGGAGCTTGCCAGAGAGATCTTCAACGTGTCATTATAGCCTAGCCGTTGTCAATTTTTTTCTGCGATTACCCATATCGCCTTCCCCAAGGAAGAATCCTTTAATTATCTACTTGTCTGTCATCCTCATTGTGTTTCTACGCCATCGCAGTTGCATCTGTTTGGGCATGGCATGCACACTCAACTTTTCAGTCAAATCTAGCACCTGAGCGTCCGAATACACTCCTGACACTTATTTAATAGCCCTCTGAGGTAGCTTTGGTGGGGTGCGGTTGTAATTATCTACTTAGCCTTTTCAGTTGTCCGATTTTCCGCATCGTAGGACAGGGTCGGCAGGATAACAACCGTGTGCATACCTAGTTTAGTGCCTGAGAGGGATGCTACGACGATTTCAGTCTGAATGTTGTAGCCTGCCAAAGGTCTGGTTCGCCTTGAAACTACAGATTAAAACTTCTTCGTCAACTGTGATGGTCTGCGTGGTGGTGCTACCCAAATAAGAGGGTGGTTTACCGCCACGAGGCCATTCTTGTGTACGGTTTCTGTGAGTTCGGTTTATAGGACAGTTGGCTTCAGTTGGTGCGTGACAACCTTTTGCTTCATGCTGAACGTTAGTCCGAAGTTGTCATATCTGGGGCAGTGAAGCAGCCTTGTCATCTGTCACCGCGGAAGCTTTCGATGTTCTTCCGTTGTCGGCTACGCGTCCCATCGTGCCATCATGAAGTTGCTTGCCATTAATCATGAACCGTTCAGGACGTTAGGATTTCCTCATTGTTTTTGGGGGTCAGCTCGATTCACAATCATAAATGCTTTGGTGGGATCCATCAGGTGATACTCTCTTTCTGACGGATTTGTATGAAAACGATGTTAATGATTCCGTGGGGTTCCTGTAGTCCGCTTCGATTCGAGAAGTGATTGCTTCAGTTTTTTTCAAGCGATTGAATAGAACTCGCGTGACTTTGCCGACAAAGTTGAAAAAGAGCATCGCGTGACTTTTGCCCATATTCCAGTTTCCTTTGCATCTTTGTTAATTAATTGTTTTAATACTCTATCTTTAGTTATAGTATGATCCTAGATTCTTCACAGAAATAGATGCATCCGAGGTGGAGGACAACGTTAGCAAGCATTTAGGATAGCTACGCCAATTCTTATGGTCCTGTATGGATAAAACAGTAATACTAACGAGGCTCGAGGCAGTTAAGAGGGTAAAAACCGAAAGCCTAACCTGTGTATGATCATAAGTCCTACATAGTGACACCCTGTTCGCGTGTTTATTGTAGACCAAGGAGCATGGTGGTACTCTGAGGTGTAGATTATGCCGTGCCAGCCACCTGCACCCGACCCTGTCTCCGGTCTTTTTGACGCTATCATGACATCGGGTACGGGCGGGTGAGGGAAGAGAGAGAGAGAGAGTGTGTGTGCGGTAGATTCCGTGCAAGTCTACTATCACTCACGCGGAAGTCACCTCATTTGCTTTCAGCCTGCTAAAGCGCGGTGGATATCGTATAATTCGAAGTTTGAACTGTCACCTTTGGCACTCCTCGTGTTCATCGCTGAGTCTCGTGTTTGATGCGATTATTGCTTGTCGTTTCGTACGCGAGTCGTTAGTTGCCGTGATTTCGTCACCGTTGTCGATTCTTAGTGTGACGATTACTCGTTATTTGGCTCGCTGTCGCCAGGACTCCCCGCGTTAATTGAATATGGGCCGTAGAACCATGACTCAAGTAGCTCATGGTTCACGCGGTTGTGACCTTGCGAAAATTTTGGTTTCATTAAACTTGAAGGTTTGGCCGAGTCCTGTGAAATGAGCCGCAATCTGGGAGTAAACGTCTTTCCTTCTAGCCGATGCCGCATGTTCGGACATCCTCTTGCGGAGTAGTCTCCCAGTTGCTCCGACGTAGTTGCTTTATCCGCAGATGCACTATATCTGGTAAACGACTCCAGACGTTTCCTACCGTTGCTGTGGGGCTTTCAGCCTTATGACCTGGCGTTTAATGACTGTCAGTCGTTTATGTGCAATTCCAATGCTGAATTGTGTGAGGAGGTGGCTGACCGTTTCTGAGACGCTCTTGGCGTACGGGAGCGCCCACCAAAATTTTGGAACGGTTGAAGTTTGTACCTCGTTGTCATTACGCATGCGTCGGTGGAAGAAGCTGCGCAGGTAACCATTCAATCTCAGAGGCCGTCAATATATTGTAGCTCAGCAGCCTTGTCTCCCTTACGGAACTGCTTTTATAGATGATTGGGTAGTTGCTGATGAAGCTCAGTAATTGTGTCGTATTTCTCGCTTTACCCTTTTGTGTGCCTGTCTCTGATGATGTGTTCGAGAGAGAATCCTAAACGTCAGGCTAATAAAGCTCTTCTTCTAGTGATCGTGTCTCCTTCTTCGTGGCTTACAAGCAGTTAGCTGTCCAGTCCAGAACTCCGATCTGCTATTGATAACTGTTCAACAAGGACTGTCGAAAACGGACTAGCACTGGGAAACTCAACGGAGACGGTGCATAGCAAATAGTTGAGCGCAGCAGTAACAGAAATGACATTTTATACTACAGTAGATTCCCTATCTCATAAAATGTCAATCGAAATTCCGAAAAGTGTTTTCGATTCAAACAAATCACTTAAGTAGGGTGGTCGTATTGATTGTCGCGCAGCCTAAACCCAACATATTTCAGTCACAGTAAGATGCCGGATTTTGAAATAGCTTCTTTCTGACCGCCCACAAAAAGTATAATCTGTAAAAAAATGGCTACTTAAATAGTATGCAATTTTCTCATTGATTTTCGATGCCCTTATTAATTCGAATATATTTTACATAAAACACGCACAAAAATATTATTCCTTGTACTCGTTTGATAGAGAATTACGTCCTCTTAAAATTTTTATACTTGAAGAATGCGCATTTTTCAGTTTTCAAAAAGTTTATAAATTGCTCAATAATTTTAAAAGCGAGAAGAAGAGGCGCAGACGCTGCACAAATCTCCCTCACTATAAATAAACTGATAGTCGAGTCACTATTGCATCCTCTTAACAGTGGTTATATTCATCTCAAGTGCTAAAGGCACCACCGGAGAATCCGCTGTAGCGCGGATCTGGTCGGCTGCCCCATCTTTTCTTTTTCCTCCTTTGCGTTTATGAAAGACCATATTGGAATATAAATTCCCTGATAGGCTTACTAAAAGCTATCTCAGAGCGCTTTCCAGTTAGCATCCCTCTATTTTTCCTCCGCGGGCCTCAGGAGCTTTTAATGGCACTTCGGCTGCACTAAGGCCTTATTTTACGATTTTACTCTATGCAGGCGAAGCAACGCGCCGAAGTGGAACTTCGTAAACGACTCACAAATGAAATCCGGGAATTGGAACAGGCTCTCCTCAATAGCACTGACTCCTTCTGCTTCCGACAACGAGATGGTGCCCGTCTTCTGTCAGAGCTGGTCTAACGATTTTCGTTTTTTATTTTCCTGCAGTCGGAACCTTTTAACCAAACCTACGCAGTCTACGTACATACCTCCAAAAAGGGTTTTTCCTCTTTGATCGCAAGCTCAGCTGTCCGCCTTGCTTTCCTCCTTGTTCTTTTTTCC
The DNA here is from genome assembly GCA_017591395.1 of Schistocephalus solidus. Classification (NCBI taxonomy): domain Eukaryota; kingdom Metazoa; phylum Platyhelminthes; class Cestoda; order Diphyllobothriidea; family Diphyllobothriidae; genus Schistocephalus; species Schistocephalus solidus. Next base: position 34,474 of record WEDG01004652.1, on the reverse strand, counting down.
GTCCCTGGTCTTAAATTTTGTTAAGATGTCATTCTTTTTAGGCGTTCATTTTATTAGGATACGCTCTGCTTCGATATTTTACAATTCAAATTTGACCGCTTATCCTGGGCACCTTCTTCGACAGACACTTTTCAGCCAACCTGTGTCAGGCGTCAGCCTCCTCGTTACTGACCATGGTTAACCTGTGTGCACGTATCCCTGTGATTGTTGTTCCGGACATCGTGACCTTCGAAGTTGAAGCAGACGCCTACCAGTTGGGACAGTTTCCGCAGCGGAGTTATAGTAGACAGCGAAGCGATGAAGGCGTTTTTTGGGAGGGGATTTGCGCGTGACCCAGGCCACTGTATCCCACCTTTCAGCTACAGGTGCGTCCATAGTAAGCAAGTTGGTTTGGCCGGCTCACTGTTGGAAGGAGTTTTGGGGCTGGTAGTGGATTTCTCTTGTTGGTGGCGGCCCATCGACCAATGGTGTGCTTTTGTAGGGAGTTGAATCGTGGACTGCACGGACTGTAGTGTGTTGGGTACGTGAAATGCATTAAACAACAACCCCAGATCAGGTCATTAGCCTAGATACCCGCCGCGTCTGCGCGTGGCCGATGTTAAAATTTCCGTTGTCGAAGGGCAACTGCAAAATAGACACTCTTGGGCCAGTGAGGCCAAAGATTGAGATTCGGCACCCCAGTTGCCACAGCAAACAGCACAAAATTCGAAAACCATACTGTTATATGGTGACATTGCACCGGCATTAGGTAAGGATGCCTCGTATGGCCACCTAAACAGGACACAGGAAAAGGAACCGTTCACAATGCATTAGGCTATGTGCTATTCGCGTGACCTGCTTACGAGACCATATAAGTAATCCTTCGCTCTTTTCCTTTACCGTGCTCATGCCACTTTTCCTTGCTTCATTAAAAAGCACCATATAACTTCAGCATTTTCCAATGGTCGAGCACTTCACGGTTGCATTCTTAAAGATGTTCAACCAGACTACTCTGATGTTCCGTCCAATCCGGTTTGCTTTTCTTTATATATTATGAATATTTTTAAATTCAAAATTTCGCTTCTGGTACGAGTGCTGATGTATCAGGAGATATAAATCGAGGAAGTATGACTTCACTTGTGACTCTGACAGTCACATGCATTTAGCATCTTCCTCAATTGTGTATGAACGGTTTTCGCTCATTGTTCTAGGCGTTGTCCATGGGGTATTTTCGGCTGAGAATGTTCGATTATATCATAAACACATTCCTCTCCTACTTCTTTCGACGGAACAAGGTGTTCGTTGCTCATTGGTAGACCGTTCAATCCAAGCTGAAAGATCCAATCTTCGAATCTCAGGTGCTTTAAATTTGATATGACTTACTGATGACAGCTTATAAGTCATAAACGGTAATTCTTGTGTCTCTAGTCTTTCGTTTGACCCACTTGAGAAAAAATCGGTGGGATTCGAACCCACGCCAGCAAAAGAAAGGCTTGAGTACAGCCAACGCTCTAACCAACTGAGATTCAAGGCCCCACCGGGACCCGTGAGTTAAAACACTTTGCCAGTAGTAAATTAACTGCATAAGTCTCCTAACTACCAGACACTGCAGTAATAACGCCTTGTATGGCAGCCAAAACAGGACAAAGGAAAATTAACCTTCCACAATGCATGTGGCTTTGCGCTCAATTCCATGGAACTTATGTTTAGGATCAAGGTGAGGGTTAGGGTTAAGTTTGAGGTTAAGCTCAGAATTGGGGTTATGGTCATTATAAGGCTAAGAGTAAGGGTTATTATCCTGTTGACAGTATGACGTAGGCTTAGGATAATGCTAGGGGTCAACATAAAGATTTCAGCTTAGTTTGATGTTCGGGTAAGTGTTAGCGTTTAGCCACGGGTATATGTACCCTTCCTGAAATTTAGCATAAAACCCACCTATTTTAAGCGGGTGGGTTGTTTCCTATTCCCGTATCCTTTTTAGGCGGCCATGCAAGGCATTCCTACCCTGCAATAAATGCATTTTTTGCTAACATTGTCTTACAATTAGGCTTGAAAAAGCCAATGCGCGTGCGATGCCTGACCCCTCCGACATGCGCGACCCGGGACTTCCATATGCGGTCGTTAGGTAAACGACTAATCAAAGGCTAGTTGCGGGTTACGCGAACTGTCGGGTGTGATTCGTAAGTAGTAACACCATGCAGTGGCAATACTTTAAAGCATGAGTGGGCATCCACATCTGTGAAAAGTTATGTGTAGAAGGTCCTTATTCGTCGCTGTGCTCCAACATGGGGATTTGGTAATCAAGTAAGTGCATCACCTATTCGGTCCTCCCGCCAGCTTGCTACTTGCGACAACAAACTTTACGCCGTAGGACACATGCCGCATAAATGGCAGGCTAACAGTGCAACAAACAAGACGCAGACAGCTGCTTCACGGTCGTTACTGATCATCAGTATGCCATATGCCTTGTGAAGTTCATTGTCGCCAGTTGCAAGCTGGTGGGCGGAACAAATGGGATCGAGCGAGATCCTAACCAAAACAATGAGGGTGGCGCGCTTATGTGCTTTCTGTATACATCTCACTGCATATGACATATGGTGTACCGATGATCGGTAACGACCGTGAAACAGCTGTTAGCGTCTTGCCTATCGCATGGTCTTCGCGTTTGGGCTGCTCCTGCCGAGGTCACTAGCGCTGAGAGGATAAATTTTCTATTCGAAGACATGCTCCGTTCTCTGAAGGGCAACCATAAGGATAAGGTAAAATTTTACTCCCCTCCCCCCAAGAAGTCCTTCACCGACGTGCACACAGTAAACAACTGCCTCGAGTTGGGTTCTTCTGTCTCCGACTTTTCTTGGTAGGCCATAAGGACTGTCGGGCTGCGTCCTGGTTACCACAGATGCAACACCATCTGAAAGAGATTCTTCCGATATGTGGGGAGGGCTTGACAGCTTGCCGTGTGGGGGCCGAAACATTCCAAAGAGATTATGTTACTGTGGATCTGATCTGTTGTGGATTAGACGAGGACTTTGACCGATTAAGTATCTTGATAAATTTTGCTCGGGGCTTCTCTTACATCTGGAACCGTTATGCCGTTTCATTGACCCGGGGTTTAGCTTGGATTGGTGTTTCCATATCACGGCTATCAATGATGTAGTTCTGCTAGTGCGAGTGAGTTACCGTCGGTAGTGTACTTTGGGGCTTTGTAAAATTGCTACCTCGTCAAACTCAATGTGACCCTTTATTACAGAAAAGACATATGGTTTCCGTGTTAGCATGCGGATCACGGCTAATGGGCTTCACTTCTCTTACTAGTACAATTACTTACCACGTGTCCCCGATTTGATCAATGCTAGTGAAGTTTAGATTATAATTCTCGCTCCCCCTCAGATTCGCGCACGATAGCAGCAGGGAATTTTCGAGTGTTTGATTTTCCACCATTTTATTGTTAAAATCTACCAGTGCCCCGACTAAACGAGTGAGACCAGTAAACAGATCAAAAGCCTATCAACGCGATAGTTTCCTTTAACATCTGACAGTTCGACCGACGATTTCGACTAGGTCCACCGTATGCTCCACGGAAGGGTGGTGCAGGGACGAAGACTTGCGCGTGAATTAGTTTTAAGTGATAGAAGCCTTGCGCTGCAGCTACCGCACTCTCTCCTCCTCCCCCACCTGAGCCCGATGTCAAGACAGAGTCAAGAAGACCAGAGATGGCAGAGGGCGCAGGTTGCTGGTGCGGCCGGAGCCGCCCTGGGTGTACCACCACACCTGGCTCGGATCCCATGGAGTGGGATTACCATAAAGGCCACATTAAGAAGAAGCCACTGCAGCCTGACTCTCAGTCCGCCAGTCAGCCACTCCACACAAAACACACATTGGGCTGACCACGCGGTCCGAGTTATCCCGTCAGTTGTTAACCTTCCAAGCCACGGCTTTTAGCTCACCGTGATAGTTTCAATCGCGTCAGATTGTTTATAGTGAGGAAAATGCGCTGAGCCGTCGACGTCACTCTCTCCCCCACCCACACAATCAGACCATCGTCCGAGCCAGTCAGTTGTTTGATGTGGGAGTGGGCGCATTGGCTGACGGGTCGGCGTATCCGTCTTCGCGCGCCACAGCACGACCTGGTCCCCATAACGCACACACCAGGATTTACTTACTCAGGGGATATGGAGGATCTATCGCCGTCTGACTCTCAGTCCACTTGTCAGCCACTCGACACACACAACACAAACACTGGGCCGACGGCGTGGTCTGGTGTAAGCGTCAGATTGGCAGCCTTCCAAGCCACTGTTTCTAGGAAACCGTGATTTTATCGGGTACATTATGAGGATTGTGAGGGTGTTGTCTATGTATTAGTGTAGACGGTGTGCGCTGATGTGGCTTAGCCTCCGGTGGTTTACCGCAGGTTGTCGTGGCGGCGCATGTGTCCTAATAGGCCAATGCGGTGTGTAAATGTGCGGGAGCAGTGAGGGCAGTGGAGGTGGGTGCGGCGACTGTATGTCGGAGCCCCAGGCAGTGGTTCACCAGCCTCCGTGCGATGGATTCACAGGTGACCGACCAGGCCGATGCGTGAGTTGAAGTTGCGGGCGCAGTGTGGGCAGGAGAAATCGGTAGAGGCTGAGGGGATGTTATTCATGGTATTGGGGGTGGCAGTAGCGGTTATAATGGCAGGAGCGAAGGGTGTGCATGGTGTATCGGTGTTGTCGGCATTACGGTGAATTCCGCTGTTCTGGTTGCGCATGTGACCGAATAGGCGCATGCGATGAGTGAATGCGCGAGGACAGTGAGGGCAGTGGAGGTGGTGATCTCTGCTGTGTTTTGGTGCTCCAGGCACTGGTTCCCTAGTCTCTGTACGATTGATTCGAAAGTGAACGACCAGGCCGATGCGTGAGGTGAATGTGCGGTCGCATCGAGGACAGTTTAGGAGAGAGTCCTCATCGTTGATGGTGGGTGCTGGTGGTGGTAGTGAAGGCGAAGGCGGTGGTGGGGTAACAGGCGATGAGTAGATGGATGTGGTCTCTATGATGGTGGGAGTAATGGAATTGATGCCAAGAGTGAGGGTGGGGGAGTCTGAAGGAGGGTTGGTAAAATTTGACGTAGAAATTGGAATTGTCGGATTGTTGGTGCATTGTGTCCAAAGATGTCCAACCAGGCCGATTCGCGCGCGGAAGATGCGTTGACAGCGCGGGCATTTCGGCAGGGCCTGGGCATCGACGATGTTGGTTCGAGGCGCTGGAAACTTGCGTGCCGCTCTTTCGGCCTTGGCGGTGGCGATCCGGTTGGCCTCATAGATTGCTGAACCAGTCTGCACGGATCTTGTCCATGCCGGTATATCCTGGGCGAGGTCCTCCAGGTCGCCGGGTTGATTTGAAGTTGCTTCAGCAATTTCTTCAAAGTGACCTTGTAGCGTCGTTTTTGACCTCCCTGTCGGCGAGCACTCGTAGCGACATCTCCGTAGAAAAGTCCTTTGGGTAGTCGCTCGTCGTCCATTCTTACCAGGTGGCCGCTCCATCGTAGTTGCACTTCCCTCAGCATGGCGTGGATGCTGAGGATTCCGGTCTGCTCCAGGACTTCCGTATCCGTGATCCTGTCTTGCCATATCAGCTTCAGTATTCTGCGGAGGCAGCTGAAATGGAAGTGATTTAGCTTCCTGACTTGGTTCGAGTAGACAGTCCAGGTCTCCGCTCCGTAAGGGAGTGTCGTAAAGATGACGGCCTTGTACATCTTCAGTTTGGTGTTCAGGTGAATACCATGGCGATTCCACACGGAGGCCTGTAGCCAGCCGTAGGCCTGACTGGCTTTGGAGATCCGTTGGGTAACCTCGTCATCGATTCTCATTTTGCGTGCCAGAGTGCTTCCTAGATAAGCGAAGGTTTCCACGTTTTTGAGTTGAGCAACTTTGACATTGATTCGGGGAGCATTGTATTCGGCGCTGGGTGGTGGCTGGTGCATGACATCTACAAAACCATTGGCTGAAGTCTAGCCAGTCAACTGATCGTATATGCAAAATGACGATTCCCAGTACCCGAAAAGTGATGATTGGCAGATTGGACACACGTGCACGCGTGGACGCCACCCACACAACGGCCTTTATCGCATTTCAGGTTGTCTAGGCGTAGTAATAAACCATTCTTACTGTAGTCTAAAATCAATGCGTACGTGCGGAGTCAGGCAGCACATGGCTTAGATGCGCCCACGCGGTTGAGTGTTCCAGTCGGAAGGGGGTGCGATTGTTGGCAGACAGTGGAACAGGACTCTTCTTTCTCAGGCACCAATGGGTTACTAGGAAGTTAATATTTTGTCTTGAGTAACCATCATCATTTTGTTGTTGGGAGTGACGGTGGAGACCTCTGGTTACGCCGCTCTTTTGAAGGGCTGCATTAAGTCTCCTTCAGACCCATTGGTCCTTCTTTCTGTGCCCTAGGTTGTATTGTACTGGATAAATTGCCTAGCAGACAAATGGCTAATGCCTTGTATGGTCGCCTAAACAGGACATGGGAAAGAAATCGTCCACAATGCAGGTGGCTTTGCGCTAAATCCCAAGGAAATTATGTTTTGGATTAAGGTGAGGGTCGGGTTTCAATTTGAGATTACGGTTAAGGTCAGGGTTTGGGTGAGAATCATGAGTTGGCTAAGGGTTAGAGCTATTACTGTGTTATCTGTAGGGTTTACGTTTACGGTACGGCTAGGGTTAAAATTAACGTGAGGGTTTAGTTTTAGGTTAGGGTTAGAGTTAGCGTTAAGGCACGGGTGTGTTTACCTTCCTGAAATTTACCGTAAGGTCAAATATTTTAAGCGGGCAGAATGCTTCCTATACCCGTGTCCTATTTAGGCGGCCATAGAAGGCATCCCTATCGACAAATTACCTTCGGTTGTCACTGGTTTAACTGATCTCACTTACTCACCCGATCAATATTTTTCGTTTTTAGCTCCTTTTGAAGGTGCCGCATCTGTTAACTTCCCTTAGGCTCCACTGTCTTTTGTCTTTCACAAGCGTACTCTTCCCCGAAAAGATGTGGGGCCAGGCCGTGCTACCCAAAGCATGGGGGGTTGTCGTGTTTACAAACCACATGTCGCCACTAGTCGGGCAGATAGCCCTTTTCGTCGCGAAGATTATTGTTTTGATTAATTCCCTCGGTCAGAGGCAACAGTTTGGGAGTTCTCCAAGCATTAAAGATCAATCTCCTTGGTCTCCGTAGGGAATATTCATCTGCCTATTCTAATAATAGCCGCTGTGCGGCTGCTGGCGGAGCTGGAAAGTGAGCCTCAAGGCAGAACGGGATGATTTAGTTCTGGTAGCAATCGGTGAGCGTTCATCAACTAATGCAATCGAAGACCACTGAAAATTTTGTTGCACTCCGGCAGGACTCTACGCGGGGCGAAACCCTTGTTGGAAGTGGTCAGGCAGAAATATTGCGACACAAGTATGTAATTGGAATGCTGAAAAGGGGAAAAATGGCTAAAAATTGGAACGACAATAAAAACGGACCTACAACAGGTAACATAAGCCAAGCAGGCTTCTTTTAAACTGATACCAAAACAGTAATGTGTGCGTCAATGCAAATATTGCGGTCAGGCTAAACGGCATTTTTGCAATATTTTATCACCTGCATGTAACCTGATGACGGAAATCGGGGAGATCATTTGTCGGCAACCAAAATGCTGCACATTTTATTTATTCACCTGGCCTACTCCGTAAATGCCCTTTTTACATGCAAGGTATGTTTATAAATAGTTTTAGTTTACAAATTTGAGCGACAATCTGTATGAACTTGCCTTTCGGCGGTTTCCTGTGCTAGTAGCTATACCAGATTCAGTTTGCGCATTCGTGCGTGTTTTATTTGAGAAGAGCGTAATCTAAAAGCAGGAGTTTCACCGCATAGAACTTGTCGCACTTGAAAATTTGTTATTTTGCTCCATGTAAACCAGATGAAACAGGGTGTAAGAAAATAAATTGTTTTAGAAAATTTAGACATTTTATCGATTTGAAAAATCAGATTTGCAGATCTCTGTGTGTTTTATGTCCTAAAAAGCAGTAATAACGTCTACTGCTTATGCTTTGTTTAAACCTCCCGACAGTGTCCTTCTTTTCGATTTAGCCCTATATGTTATAACTACTATGTTACTAGGTTAAATTTGAAGCGTGTTGTAAGATAGCTTTTGTATGATCCACTTTCCGCTAATGCTCAGTTGAGAAACGGAACGGACAGAATATTAACCTCACACAGGTCACATAGTGTATGTTAGTCTTTAACTCGGGGAAACGCCTGATTCTCACAGGGAAATAAGTAGTGTGTATGCCGAGCCTAGGGCGACTACTTCGGATGGCTCGTCCCAGTATTTGATAGAACGCTTTGGATCCTTATTTTCTCCCACATTCGAAGCTCGGAAAGCTTTTTAAGCTGCCCTCGAAGAGTGCACGTTGGGGGAATAAAGAAGACGCCACACGCTCGTTAAGGCGCCTGTTGTAGCGTTTCTTGGGCCCTCATGGTCTTGAGTTTCAACGTGGCAACCACGTCATGAAGGAGCATCCTAGATGTGACCGAGAAGACATTTCGTTCCGTAAGGGGCTGGAACTATCAACATATAAGGGCAAGTCTTTCTTAAACAGTGGAAATATTTTGTAAGTATTGCTTACGAGTTGTGCCGTGAGTCATCCCAGGAAATCAATGTGATAATCACTCTGCCCTTCGTTGATTACTTAGGGGCAGCATCAGACGCCTGTGGGGTCTACACAGGTCAGAAGGAGAAAATACGACGGCTGGAAAAAGAATTTTATAAGCCTGACGTTTGGGCTTCCAACTCGAACTCAGCCTCAGCGACAGTCGTAGATTATGGTGATGGATTTCAGTGAGAGTCCGAAACATCAGTGATTGCATCTTCTCCTTCTGAACTGCTGCCTGGAGCTTCCCTGTTCGCTTCTATCAGCGGTCTATGTACTACAATCATCAGGCCAAGTTCCATTTTGGAGGATAAGGAGAAAGATATCAGTAGACGTCATGTATTCTGTACAGAAACAAAGTCTTGGTCAGAAGCCCCGACGCGCGGCAGGCTCTAGGACTGTGTGTGCGTCTGTTTGCCAGGATGATGAGGCCGTGAGTAAATAAACGTCATGTGAGCGTCAGTTAATGTCCACTTGATTAGTTGATTGACCGAAAAGTGTGATCACACGACCCCTAGCGCGTCGTGTGCGCCAGTTACTAAAGGCGTTCCGCCCCTTCGATTCAGACCTATCGCAGCAGGCCGCTACGACCTTCTGGTTCGGTTCCTTAGAGAAAGAGAAAGAGAGAGAGAGAGAGAGAGAGAGAGAGAGAGAGAGAGAGAGAGAGAGAGAGAGAGAGAGAGAGAGAGAGAGAGAGAGAGAGAGAGAGAAGAGAGAGAGAGAGAGAGAGAGAGAGAGAGATAGAGAGAGAGAAGAAGTGGGACGCCAGTTAGGAGGATAGTTTATTCTGTACAGAACTATCTCAGAAGGGGTTGGAGGAAGTTGGCTGCTGGACGAGGGGACGTCCGACCGCCACGTCCGCGACGTCCCAAGTGTGTACAACCGTGCAGTCGTCGCAGGGCATCCAGCAAAGTCATGTGTGATTCAGCCCTGAAGATGATTGGCTATATTGGACATCCGGGACTGACGAGGCCCAGACAGCGACTGGTGCACACGTGCATGTAGGCGCGAGAGGTTCAGCGTTCAGAATGGGCACGACGTTGGTTTACTATAGACCCACAGGCCTCTATCTTTGAAAGCGACAACGCTAGCTGCAACGGCTTGTGTTGCTGCAAGTAAACGCCACGCCATCAAAGGCTTGTCCGCATAACTGACTTCTGAGTTGGGAACCTTTAAGTTGTCGACCATCCTACTCGGACAGATATACGTTTATGGTTAGGATCTTCCGAATCGGAAGCGACGTGGAAACTCACCACATCTCCTAGGTTTGATGACTGATGACGTCTGTTTGAGCGCAATTAAGTAGTTAAAAGTTTTTGGAAGTATCCACGCCAGGTTTCACTCAGTTCTGCGAAATATTGCCGGGCCACGGTGTGTACTCCTTAGCTCACTCAGGTGTCTACCGGCCTCCGTTTACTCCTCGGAATACACCACCGTGTTGCTTCCAATTCCAAGAAAGCTCCGTTGAAACACTGAAGGTATTCTACCGGGTCAACCAAGTCTTTTAAGAGCAGATTTTTGACGAGGACGGAAATTAATAACGTGCTTGTAAGACTGGTACCTGAATGGACCTCAGAGAGATTTTAAAATGAAATGGATATATGCAGGCACTTATCAAGGGGCATCTCCTTGATAAAAAATACTAAGCTAATATTATGTGAAAACAAATCAGACATCCAAATTTAGGCAATATTAGATTCTTATTTACTTTGGTTATCCTTGTTTCACTATCTGCGGTTTATCCGTTGATGCAGCATGAAAAGTTTCTTTGAAAAAAATTCAGCCTAATTGTATTTACAGCTGGAATTCAGTTCCTGTTGCCACGTGTTTCGATTTCCAACTGGACAAGTAAACTAACAAAATTCTTTTTGTTGCGTTGTGCGGTGTTTCTCTGCCTTATCTCTAACTCATACTTCGACTGAAACTGTATTGAAAAAGGGAGTTTTTACCCTAGAACTAAAGCAAAGTGAATAGCAGCACACAGAGGTAAAATAATTCTGTTAAGCCTAACTGGATTCTGATGTATTTATCGGTGTGTGGTACCTTTGAGTCTCTTTGATTTTCCGAGGTGTTATGGTGACCCACTTTGGGTGTCGTTCGCGGAGCTAGCCCCAATCCCGAACTGAATATAGTTCTTCCATTTTGCCTTGGATCTCTGACCCTGCCTCCACACGAGAAATGAGTAATCAAATAGTGTTGCTGAGAGATAACGGACTGATAGATTCACCTGGTCACCGTCAAATCCCAGCTGGTGAGCATCGAGGTTTGGAGTCGAATTTATCTCACTCGACATATTCCCCATACTCACTGATTGGAGCAGATACGTAGTTACGTTAACAATCTACGCAACAAGGAAAACATCCCTTCCACACACAACCACTAGAAGAACTAACCTTCGACAAACAATACTTAATTAATTTGAAAGGGATGTTTGTCGACCTGAATACAGCGGGGATATGTTCGTCTCCTATGGCTTCGGAGCTGCGATTCATGTACGCATAGGGACAGGCAGTAATGCACAAGGGATGAACTTCTTTGTCGGTAGTCCTCTCCTTAGAATAATCCGTTTACTAAGAATACTGAAAAATTATGGAAGAAATCTACAGCGTTAAACTGGTGTCACATTTTGTTTGATTTCATGAATCGCTGTGATCGGAGATTTTGGAAATAGCGCAGACCCGCATTTGAATAACATTTGCGAGTAATTCACCTAAGGCAACCACCTTGTTACGATTGTTCATTCCTGGCTCTTATAGAAATATAAGCAATAGTTGTAGGTGGGTAAAAATGTGCGCTTTCTGATCAATATTTCAAATAGAATGCTGTGTGCCAAGCGTCATGGGTCGAATGCAATCTAGAAAAAAAAGCAACTCAGATCAAGAAACAATAAAAATGTTGGTGTGCCAGTCTGGATATTCGTGTTGGCTTTTCGTTCTCCCAACAGAACATAAAGCCCGCAGAACCCTAGAGAATTTCGATGAGCCGCCATTAGACAAGAAGGACGATAAAAACCCCGCGGTGTTGAGTAGCTTGATTTTTTTACCCTCAGAATGTAACAAAGGCTGTGAGGCACGTCTCGAAAAATTACATCGCAAAAATACCCAATGCGAATGCTCAATAAAAAATTATTATGAACAACCTGAATGTCGTAAATCGTTATTAATTGAAAGAAATAAAAACGAGAGCGAACGTTTGAAGGATATAACTTGGAAATTACCGGAGAGGCAATCGCTTCAGATTAAGGCGTGAGGAGGGACGTAGCAGCTTGAACTCCGAACCCGTTAAAGTTGAATTCAGCATGAAGGGACTGGGTATAGTAACAAAAAGACAACAGCAAAATTTGAAAATAACGCAAGATAGTACTAGGGAATTGTGTCAGTCTGAAAACAAAGTAAATAGACCTCAGACTAAAATACAATTTTCTGAGCAACACCCTGATTCATAATCAGAAATCCTAATTACGTAATTATAGACTATCTTCAGGTTTGGTAGGGTAACGAATGGCAGTTCCAGTACCCGTATAAACGCCTGGAACTCTAAATTCGCTTTCATTAGAAAAAAATAATATAATTCGGTCAACGACTAGAGGTCAGCAATATGAAGCGAACGGTGATGAGAACGTTAGACGGCACTCTGGACTACGCCACAGGTAGCAGGATGACTCCATGAATGGAGTTCGCAAAGATAAATGGTCCGAAAAATGATGAATAATCTAGACAGATGAACCGCGCCCCGGTCACGCGGAATAGTAGTTAAAGATGACAGAAGCCAACATCTATACGTACATACACTATAGCTGTCGCCGAATTCTCCGAGGACAAAATCGGATCGACTGCGCAACAGCATTCTCTGTAATAGGCCTTGGTTATATGCGACTTGCAGGCAGGACGGGAGGATGAAGGGAAGGAGTTATACTGTCTTAGGCTTCGTAGGAGCAAAAACAATCAATCGGACAGCATGCCTTCAACACAAAATACTTCGACTTATTACAGTGTGAGCACTTGACATTCGTCCTAGCGTCACAAGCGATGAAGTTCACCTCTGCCTAGCTGTTACAGTGAGGATCGGTGGATGAGTTTGCTGATGGGTAGCCATACTCATGCCGCAGTACCTTCACTCTTTTCTGCCACCCATCCTTTTCTAATGGCATAACAAGGTGAAGACAATCGGAAGAAGGAGTGAGCTCATTGATTGGAAAAGCTATCCAGCCCGTAGATACATTCCACGCCTGACCTGGCTCTATCGATCCATACGTGCTGGATATCACGGAGGCGCCTGTGATCTCAGAGAAACCAGAATGTCATGAGTGTTGCATTAAAAGAAGCCATGGCAGCCCGACCCTCCATCCTTAGGAGGACCGAGTTACCCTGTCAGCTTTCAATCCTTTAAGTCAAGATTTATAGCGCATCGTGCTCGTTAAACGTACGTTAGGCTTACTATGGAGAAATGCGCTAAATTGCTTTAAGACAAAGTAATGTGGCGGCTTACTCGGCCTGGCGAAAGCGACCGAGCCCCACTAGCCAGGTGCATTTTTGAGTGGCGTGTGATTCAGCCTAAGGTTGTGCCGATACCGTGGGGCCGATCGATATTTAGCTCTTCAACGATTCGCAACAGCCGGACAAAGCTCAGGCGCACGCACCTTGCACCGTGACCGACAGTAGCAACAGCAAGCCATCAGTATGCTCGACCACTTGCAGCCACTGCCACCACATTTTGGGCCGCTTGTGCTCTCCTGGTCACAGTAAATGTCCTTCTAACGCCGCCTTGCTTACATATGATTTGGGAACCTTCCTCTTATTGATCCTTCGAACCTCAACAGTACCCCTGTACATTCTTGATCCACTCTTTCGTCTTCTGTACACTACTGGTCTGCTAAAGTCTGTCAACCGACTGGGCAAAGACTATTCTTCCCCCATAAATTGTAGTCAGTCAGACAGCCTGGCTTCCGTTCCCTAGTCATGGCAGAGCCTTCATTAGTAATTTTTAATTAACAATGTAAGGACACTGTCGGCATGTCAGCCAAAGAATTTCGTTAGCAGTGTAACCAGTGTTCTCTGAAGTTTTTGGCAAGTACGTCTAAAAGCAACGGCCACTGGGGGAGGCGAATTTAAACCTACATCATCGTGTTATTTGGTATAATAAATTATATCCGATGGGTACCAAAGTAAAAAGCAGTGCAACGGTCGATGTCTCAGCGCATATGTCGATGATCTATTTGAAGCTAGATTCCACTGGGTGTCTTCGCATATAAATTTTATTCGCCCGGCGGAGACTATGAATTTCGAGCCCTGATTGTACTCTGATAGGCCATCTATGGATTCAACTGTCACGACTATCTATAGCGCTAGGTAGCGCTGTATTGGCTTTAGTGATTCAGCCAACGAATTCGATCATTTCTACTATTCAACGGATTTGCGAAGTTTCGGCAGGCCTCGGCAGTTCAGTAATGATAGTTTTGAGACTCATATTTGTTCTACCCAGGAAACCGCCTTATTCAAAGTGTCCCGTGGTCTACAGGATAGAGCCCCGTCTTTCTCATCCCACTGCTTGGGTAAGAACTACTATGTCTGTTTCTTCTACAATGATGATGCCTATCGGTTGAGAACAACATTAAAAGCAAGCAATTGGGGGCTTTGACAGATTTGATTAATTCATTTGACCCGATTGGGAAAAACTCTGCAGCCTCGTTGGGATTTGAACCTGTGACAGCAAGGATAAGGCTTTAGTTCAGCCAACAGTAGCTACTTGACCTACGAGGCCCTAACGGGAGCCCAAACTACGGCAACTCACGGAATCCACAAATTCTGATACGATAAGCTGATTGTCCAAGCAGGATTTCCTGAGCAATCAATTTAGAATAGACCAGATGGCTACAAGGCGCAACGTCGGTAATCTATCCGAGCTCAGTGGAACCCTTAGAAAACGGAACCTGTTCAGTACACTTACTCCTGAATACCCTACGACGCCACAGACCGCGAATCATGGAACGACCATCAATGAACAGGGGCTGCGGGATATGCAGGCTTGCGTCTGTCGAACGAGCATACGCTGCGGATCAACAGTGGCAGAGTTAACGATGTGCGGAGTGTCGAAATCGACTAAACCAATTATCCCCTAAAAGATCGCAGTGCGTTGGCGACACTGTGACATGATGAAAAGAAACAGTCATCAAGCCGGCCCCAGCTACCGTTGTTTTGAGATTCGGACCCTTGCGAAAAGAACAAGCTGAGGACTTCAAAACTTAAAATGTAGGAAATCATTGAACTTCGCGAGTCTCGACACTACGACATTTCGACCTTCGTTACCGAGTGTGCCTCACAGCAGGGTGAAAAAGACGGTGATTTTCGCGGAACTTATTTTATAGTGATAGTAGACTTGTAGTGCCTCGACCGTACCTTCTCCTCCTCTCTCACCTGGATCCAGTCTCATGACAGTCAATAAGATGGGAGAGGGCGCAGGTGGTTGGCATGGCGTTAACCGACGCCTTGGTGTGCCATCATACCCTCTGGTCCAGATTACGAATGAGCCATTGAAGCCTGACTCTCAGTCTATCAGTCGAGCTCTCCATACAAACGAATACTTGGCTAACAACGAGGGACGAGTTACCTCGTCAGTTGGCAGCCTTCCAAGCCGTGATAGGGTTGTAACGTGTCGGATTTTTTGTAATGACGAATTTGTGCCGAGACAGTCGACCTCAATCTCTGTGTCTCTTCCCTCTCCCAGACACCAGTGCACTTTCTGAGTCGGCCAGTCATCTGATGCACGGATTGGGGGCCGTTGCTGACAGAGTTAGATGGATCGTCTGCGCGTGCCCCATACACAGTATGACCTCCTCCACACAACACACCAGTTCACATAAAGGAAGCGGGCGGTTCAACACATTATAGGGCCTCAGAGGCAACAGACACGCCTGGACCTTTTTCAGTAGTCCAGATGGTGAGACCTGAACCTGGTCACTTAAAACATAACTGGCAATCGCATATTGAAATGTGAGGGACCTTGAGCCGGCAGTTAAAATCTTATTATGCGAGTGTTGGCACTGTATAAAGCAGATCTTACCTGACCCACCGAAGATTGCTGGTTAGACCATAGCTCAAATAGCATAACAGTATCAAGTGCTACGAAATGCGTCCACCAAAGCACGAGTGACAGCCACGGTCGTTATAAGGGGTCAGGCCAAACCTCCGCTTATTGGATGGGAAACGGTCTCACTGAGCATTAAACTTGCGCATCTTCGTGGCTAAGTTGCCAAAATCACATCCGAGCCGGTGCGCGACTATGTATACCGTTAACATATCAAAAGGGGTTGCCAATGAATGACTATGAACAAAAGGTCGGTCTACCGCAACGCGTGATCCTGTTGTGCGAACAAAGTCTGGGTATGAGGACGATGAAGTGCGAAGCGGCGAGGCGCACTTGGACGGAACGCCGAAGGAAACTTCGGGCAAACACGGAAGAACTTGCAAACTACATGGTGCTTAAAAGCTTGTCAATTACAAATAACAGTCTCCGATATTTAAGCATCTGATACTCCGGTGATGGTTACATTGAACAAAACCAACTGTTTGAGTGCATTGGTTCAACTACAGGTTAATTCTGTGCAATGGGTGGCTCCCAAACCGACACAGATGAAATTACAATGTTTCTTTCAGGGAGTCGTCACGGCTGTCACACTAACGTATTGTTTCGAGGAAAATTTTATTCACTAATTGCTCTTCTGTTGTGTATTTAAGTTCCGATACGCCAGTTTTAGGATAAATATGACCCTATGTCGAATTACTCCCTCATTCTGATTATTCTATCCAAATTTATTCGTATTTCCTCGCTCGCGTGCTGGTGGCAGTTTGATAACGACAAAGACACGAACAGTGAGATACTATGGCTCAAATCACTTGGAGGCATTGGCACCGACGTAAGTGACCACCTGTGACGTGTCTCCAGTCTCCTAATTATTCTCTTCCCCCCTCCCCCCTATTCCCACCCAGATGCCGGGTGAAACCTTCAGATCACCGAAAAGTTTAAGAGTTACCGGCCTCTGTGGCCATCTTTACATTAAGAACCTGAGCGCGAGACAACGACCTAACAAAATTATGAAAATTTTCCAACTAGAGGATAAAAGCAGAAGGCTGTGGTGCGCATTAATAAGTCCGTGTGCCTCAGCAACCACAGACCAAGAGCGTGCTATAAAACCGTTAGGAAGAACACTCTGTGCCGTGTGTTTGTTTAAAGGGGCATCGGCTCTCCAGGATAATCGCTGCGTAATATTGCTGGCAAAGACAAGGGTGACCGGAATGACCATTTCTGGCTTATTAGCCAGTCATAACCCCACCGCAGGTGGTGCACCACCCGAGGATCGAACCCAAGAAGCCTTGATCAGAAGTCCAGCGCTCTAACCACTGAGCCACTGGCTCGTTGATTCGCCATTTTATATCGGGAATATTGACTGCATTCGTTGATGAACGCTCGGAGGTTCGATCCTCAGAAGTTGTACCACTTAGGGTTGAGTATGACTGGCTGACGACGCCTAATAAGCCAGAAATGGCCATTCCAGGCTGCCTTGTCTTCGCCAGCAATATTCATCTGCCCCTTCTACTACTAACCACTGTGCGGCTGCTGGCGGGGCTCGAGATTGAGCCTCAAGGCAAGGCGACACGAGTGAGTTCCGTTATCTACTGTTTCCCACCACCCACCGTGGAATCAACGAGATAAGAAAACTAGTAATTCGCGTTCACTTTAACAAATTTATTGGCTTGACTTTTCGGGTTTTCATTCGAACTCATCGTCAAAGGTACAGACCGATAAGGGTTATAGAGGTACAAGATGTACAGTAATTGCAGTACTTAATGTTCCCCGAAATTCGCCTATTCGTTTCCATCAGCAAAAATTAGCAATGTTCCCGGTATTGGGCAGGCCCAAAACTACACACCCTTGTCGGCTGACCGAAAACACTGCTCGCACTGATAACTAAGGTCTATTCACAAGTGGAGTTCACCGGGTCCCATATACGCATGAAGGCAGTGTAAACGGGTCCACAGGTAGGGGCATCAAATGATCCACTGTCTTCGGTTTCGCGAGGGATAACCGCCAGGCAACAGTAAACGACAGTTACTGGATAAATAGACAGCTCCAAATATGTTGGGTCGAATGGAGAAAATGATCTTTGGAGCAAAGAGGAACGCGAGACCTTCGCCTGACTGCATCGGGACCCCTGGAATCGATATACGAGACCACAGGACAAGATAATCCTATATGCAACTAAGAAGCCCTCCGCATGATAAAGGGATAAGCACCGCTTGAAAGAAGTCGTCGATTGATGACGATACCTTCATTGTGAAACCATACTGCAGGCAGGGGAAAAGTGTCAAATGCATCCTCTATAGCAAACGCCTGAGGTTTGGTTATTTATTTGTGTTCTGGACTGGACAGGGAGCCAGATTTCGGAGGTGTCAGTTAGTTCTAGCCCAGTTCTCGATAGCGTTGCAGTCAGCCTATGACGCTCTACGTTGGAAGGCAGGCTTCCAACAACCCGCCCATCTCTTAACAAATGCTATTCAAGGAGAGCAATGACGCAAAACTTTCCAGACAATGAATCGGTTCGACCGCCTTCAGGAATTGTCACGGAAAATAAGTCACACGATAAAACGAATGAATGGATAAAAATTTTCTTCAAGTTGGATAATTCAACAAGTCCTTCAAAACGGTCTGCGCGGTCAGCAAAACTCTGGCTTGATAAGAGGTGAAAAGAATAGGAGGGCACTGCGGGAAGATGACGGAGCATTGGCAGTAGGGAAGGTGGGTTCTCCAACTTGCATGCTGCTAGATTCCATACACTTGCGTACACGTAATCCTGAGGTGTTTTCAGACGTCTTCGATAGCTCAATCACTGGTGTCCGTTGGAGGTAGGAGGTACGGAGGCGGTAACGCAAACAATAGCTTCATCTAACATCATGAGTGATTGGTGTGGCTGTTGTTGATCAAGAGGCACTTGCGGAGGGCTTTTCCCGGCGACAACGGGTGGCACAATGCGTGATGGTGGTGAAGAGGACACTACAAACGGCTCGACTTCTGGTAGATCAGGTGCATTTAGGAGTAGACGTTGCAAACGCAAGAGTTCTCGCCACCCTGAATCAAAGCCTTTACTCTCCTCAGTAGGGGGGAAACGGGGCTCGCGAATCAGAGTAACTTTACCGCCTTCACCGCCAGATCTGGTGAGAGTAATTTGCGGGCGTTCTGGTGGTGTCTCCGGTCTGCAAGTCGAAAGCAGACAATATTACAGATTAATCACATATGGAATGGTGGTTACAAGCAACAATACAACCGGTTTGAAGTAAGCTGCAAACTGTTAGACCGTGATGGTAGAAAATGTTTATCCTCAAAAAGACCAAACGGCAGGATCTAAAAGATCCAAGCGCTGCTCAAACTATCAACTTTTAGTGGTGGAAACGACATAAGATGTCTTAATGCGACTTAAATGGTCGTCATTCACCGGTCCAAATAGAAACCTAAATGACTGAAACGGCTCAATGAGAAGAAATACACAACAATTAACGGAAACGTGGCTTAGTTATTTATTCAGCGGTTCCATATTAGACGAGAGCAGCTGTTTGCGAGCACATTATGACTTGAATTGTAAATAAAGCACAGAGATGGAAAGCAGACAGAGGGCATTGATATAAGACATACTGAGCGTTCTTCTCTTTCCGTTTTTCCCTTGGCTTGTCGGCCTTCACCTTAGCTGTATTTGCCTTATTTGGATTATAACCTACAAGTGGAAATCAAAGTTGTGCTCTTACTCAAAATAACTGAGTAACAGTTAGGCCAAAGTGAGCGAACAAATGAAATGGCCTGGTGTGCTAGTTCGCGAGTTTCAAACTCCACCACAGCACACAATTCGCTCCCCAAGTAACCATGGATGCTTTGAGATTTCACCAGGTCGTGTGGGACGCTGCGACCAGCGTCGATTACGCGGACTAGAGAGACGGGAATGCCAACAGACTACACGCGTTAAGGGGAAATAGGCGTTACCTCAAAAAGTGCTGTAATAGAGTCTACGGACACGACCTTTCCCGGGTCAAACGATGAGATCATTATAGTTCGCGTGTACACCAGACGGTCCCAGGCAGGAAGAGGGTTCTTTCTGCGGATAAGCGTACCTTTTACCTAACGATAAAAAATCGCGACAAACCATCATCGGAAACCTCGACCTGACTTGAGTTTTTGAGAGCATCTCTTACGTCTTGTTCATTAGTCGTCAGGCTTAATATACGCTTGAAGGCGGCTACTGTGGATAGTTTCATCCAGCCTTCTTTGGACGCCTTTAACAGACTTCAGCATGAACTGGTCCTTCAGAATATTGGCATCAGAAAAGTAGAATTCAATCTGACGCAAGATTTTGGCAGAAAGGTTGTCGCCAGGCGGTGATGAGGCGCACTCGTTTGTGGGTTGGTGATTAGAGAAGGCCTCCAATGGTTCGGAGTCAGGCGACTGACCACCCCTAATCCAGACTATAAGTAATAGTAATATAAATTAAATAATCGGATGTCTTACGATTTTTTACTGGTTTCGGGGCAGAATGTCTCGAACCAGCATCCTCCACCGAGCCACCGACAACCTCCATCATGTGCCCGCCCGTGACTGATTGGCCCGTCGAAACCCAATTCCGTAAAAGTTTAGTCATTTAAACGCGCACTTTAGTATTCAAAATTTGAGTCAATTTTCTGGCCAGGGTGTGGAAGCAGAGCGATGCATGATGTTTCGCCGGTCACTAAACTAAATAGGAGCGAATTCCAAATGAGTGTCTCTACGGGGTGAAATCGGATATTGAACTTGAATAATATTGAATAAATTTCCGCAATAATTTTAGAGTTAATGACAGGGACCTGCAATCAAAAATAACCATATAACGGCATTTGATCGTACCTGCGCCACCCGGATGTTCGTAAGTCAACTGTCTCCAGACAGTTGTGATAGGCCGAGGTCCAGCATATAAACCTGCTATTTTCCTAGGTGACATTTGTGCTAAATTTCCCTCTATGAAGCACTTTTATGCTATTTAATAAAGTATCTACGGAAATTATTACACTTCAATTGATTAAAAGTATCTTATTATATGCGATTCTTGACATATCGGAGCATGTGATCTGGGTACAAGTACTTGCTCAGTTGACAGGCCTGAGCTGAAATCAAGCGAACGATAGAGTCAAAAGCAGAATGTAGTTCTAAAAGGAGTCCCAGAGTCAGCGTCAAATATTCCAAAGAAACGAGTTAAACTTGACTTTAAATCTCCTTCAATTGTATGCAAAAAAGTTATAACGGACGGTGTGTCCATCCACATTCTCAACGCATGTAAAACACGTAAGGTTCAGTCAGCACTCGGTTCAAATACTCGGCCAAGACCTCTTAAAATCATCTTAGAAAAAAATAAGCACAGGCACGGCTCCTACCACAGAGAATATCATCCCTAAGGCGGCTGAATTTTTAAGTTTTTTTTTTATCCGGCAAACGGCCTGAAAGAGCGAATGAAAAATTAGATTATTAGTAATATAACTGGAAAAATGAAGGATCAATGGTGAGGAATATCTCAAAATAAGAGACGGACAAAAAGTTCAAGTGAAAAGAGCATTTCCTTGGCCGAAGGCAGTCACTCTGACAGCCTAACTGTCCCATCTCCGTAACCAAAGATGTACCCTTAAAATGTTCGTTTTAAATGTCAGATCTCTGCTGAATAATATGCCTCTGCTCCAGATTCTGGTTAACATCCACCGCTTAGATCTTTTAAATAGTAACTGAGACATGGGCAACATCACAAGTAGACAAATCCGAACTCCCTATTCTCGGCTATGCCTACACACGGAATGAACAGCACGAGTGCCATTGTGGAGGAAGCTGCATCTATGTTAAGCAACCACTTACATGTCTGCCATTTGACTATCAACCATATACCGCAGTAGAAGAGAGCTGTTGGCTCTGAGTTGTTCTAAGAGATAACTGCTATTTACTCGTTGGTTGTGTGTGTATCGCCCACCCAACGCCAGCGAGGATTACGATTTCCGTCTCTCGCAGGCATTTCACACCGCAGTTGACTTAAATTAGAAGTTCAATGATTTTCCACCTTTCCGTCCCGCAAAGTTCGAAGACACACTTGAGGCCATATTTATCGGCATGTGATACCAGGAAGTTTATTTTCTCACCCGAAGATCAAACATACTCAATCTTATTTTCTGTAGAGGCGTTCGGCCATTGTCAGTGCCACATTTCGACCCACTTGGGAGTTCTGACCATGCCATGGCTTTTTTTATACTAGAGCTCGAGGCTGACGAAAATATTGCCAAAAAATATAGTTTCTCCTTGATTTCCGATCAACGAATACGGGGAATAACTGACATATCTTAATTTCCAGGATTGACCTGTCTTCTAACCATGTTTGTATGTAAATGCTTGTACTGATATAATGTAAAATATTATAAACCCATTAATCTTTCATTTGAATTATCTATTGTTTTATTCATTGCTAGTTTATAGGCAAGGTCAAAAGAGATAACGAGCAGAGGATCGAGCTGACAGTGAAAAAAACAGATTGTACTGTCTAGTGGTTTTCAGGAGAAAAACTAAATTTCCTCATTGGTCGGTCCCAAGTGGTCTGCGTAGGCGGAGGGCGATCAAGATACACAGTCATCGAGAGTGGAGACCCACAAGTTTCAGTGCTAGGACCGACCCAACTCCTCTTGATTCTCATCCACAACAAAGAACCTAGACCTAGACTTTTCACCGAATGTAGTTAGAACCGAATTACTCCGTGTAAAGGCTTCAAAGTCACCATGACTGGAGATAATTCTTTCATAAACACTTAGAGAACTTGCTGACGAACTGTGTGAACCACTGCCCATCATATTCCAAAAGTCCTTTGAAGAAAGCGAACTCCAGGAAGAATGAAAGTGTGAATTCATCGCCCCGATCTATACAGGAGGTTAATGACTGGACTGTGAAAAATTACCATCCTGCCAGTTTAACTTGCATAGCGTGTAAAATAATGGAGCGTATTATCAAGAGGCATTAAATGCGCTATCTGGAAAACAACCAAATCATACGCGATATTGAACATGGCTTCCACCCGGGACGTTAATGTCTAATTAGTGCTCTTCAGTACAGGCAAAATGGACAGAGGCCACAGATAAAGGTTATCCAGTAGATGTCATTAATTTTGACTCGAAGAAGGCCTTTGATAGCGTAGCACACAGGTTTCTTTTACAGAAAATTTTGGACGTAGGAATTCGAGGAAAAGCGTTTCAATTGGATCAACAGTTTCTTCTTTCAGAGTACAGAGAGTTATTATTGGAAACGCAAGCTCTGAATGGGCAAAAGTAGAAAGTGGTGTTCCACAGGGTTCTGTTTTGAACCCGCTTCTCTGCTTATCTATGAAAACGACTGTCTCAATGACCTAGATTGTGAAGCTGTCATGCTTGCAGATGACAGAAAAATATGGATTTAAGTCAGCTGCGCTGACGAAGCAAGGCAGTTACAATCGAATATCGACAAACTAAGTGCCTTGTCGGCCGGGTGACTTCGTAAACATGAAGAAATTAGACCTTGGCGCCCTGGAAAATTTTAATACTTTTATGTCTAAATATTATTTTCTCTCTACGATCCTTGGTACCATTTTTGACGGAAAAATGTCTTCACTCACTTCTCAACAATGCGAGAAACTAAAGCCTTTTATAAAAATGGTTAGTACTGAGTCGTATGACCGACATAAGAGAAGTTGTAACTTTCTTTTAAAAAACGTCCCCAAGAGAAAAACCCCCTGCACGTCGCATTTCATTTCCTTTACTCATGCGGCTTTAACTTTAAAGTCACTGAAGCTAAAAGGTTGTCTTCTTGTAGCAAAAACCTGCCAATTCTGGTCAAACGTTTTTCAGCGATTGAAGTTGACCTTATTTTCTCTAAGCATGAGCACTCAGCTCAATATTTGAAAAAAAAACAAGTTGTTTATCTGTTTGGATAAACCCCCAATGATACGTCGGGTTTCACCCCATTAGCAAACGATTAGCCTAGGTCTACACTAACAATACCAAAATTTATCTCAGAGGTTTGCCCTCTAGCTAATGGAGGCCAATGGCCCTCCGGATTAACAGGAATTTCCATTCCAGCTGAAACTTCACCTATTCATCTTGTTCCTGGTTCGAGTGAAATCGTGCCAACACCACTTCTTTCTCCTCCGAAGTAAACCACGCCTTCTATAGCTGTAAAATCTAGTAAACCTACGAAAACCCCCAGTAAATCTACATAATTGGCTAAGCCAGGCATTAAATTCAAATATGTCATTACAACCTGTTGTACGATCATGGAACTCGTTACTAAGCGAGACGGGTACCGCCAACAGCAGTTCTGATTTTAAAAGCAGGCTTGATGGCATAATATTTGAAAGAAGATGACTCTCACAACATGATTACTTACAACTAGCCTTTTAAAATCTTTCGAGCTCTACTTTTCTTCCACAATGTTTTGCCTATAACCGTGAAAACGTATTCGAAGTTATGAAATGCTTTTAACAATAGCATTTTAAATGTCTACAATTTTATATTGACTGTACATATGCAATGAAAACATTACATTAATAGAGTCATCAATAGCAATTCATGTTACCGTTCAAAATATACAATATATACCGTCCCAGAACCCGAAATAAGAGGAAATTTACTCATTTGGATAGGAAACTTCTTGATAGGCCGAGCACAGTCCCTGTACATTGGCAATGCGAAATCAATTTCCGTACCAGTTGTGAGTGGTGTACCTCAGGGCTCCGTTCTTGGGCCACTACCTTTCCTAATCTACGTCAATGCTTGTATGAATGGATTGGAAGGCAATGGAGCCGTATTTACAGATAACATCAAGATAAGGCAACCATTCGGATGCAGTTCTGAAGAACAGACCTTACAAGAAGAACTAAACCGCCTATCTGAGTTGTCCGATTCATGGCGGATGAATTTTATAAAAAAGTAAAGAAATTGCACATTTAAGGCAGAGAGAGCCCCATAAATGCGGCTCAAAATGAAGCAGGCGAGCGCCATGGGTGATTTCCATAAATAATTCCTTGAAGGAAGGTGCCTGTCAAATGTATCCGAAAAAAATGACCTAGTAATCACCATTTTTTTCCCTATAGCCTCAGTTAAATGTGTCAGGGCGGTCAAAAGGCGTCCAATGTCCTGTGTGCCATTAAAAAAACTTTCGTAGATATCGATAAAGAAATATTTTGAAAAATAAACGGTACCTATATTCGTTTACACCTTGAATATGCGGTTCAGGCGTTGTGGCCGTGGCTGAAAAAAATTAAAAACTACCGGAAAGGGTTCAAAGGAGGGCACCAAATGTCGTGAAGGGTCTTAAGGCTTTATCATACAAATGCAGATTGAAGCTCTTAACATTTCCCTTTTAAGTACAGGCAGATTCAAGGCGATGTCATACAGACATACTGGCTCGAAAGGAATCAGGACTGTGCTCTACACTTCGAAGACTTTTTCTCATTGAGCTCAAAAAGTTACCTTCGTGGGAATTCTCTCAAACTTGGAGAAACGTTATCCACCTGGATTTTCGTCACCTCTCGTTTTCGCAGCGAGTTGTCAGTGCCTCAACCGGACTCCTAGAGGACGTCATACGGGCAGCCACGACAGACACATTCAAACATAAACTGGACTCACATTTGCTTGAAAAATACCATTTATTCTTGCAGAAAGGTACTGATACATCACAGCAATGCTTTGCACATACATACAGATAACAGGGATATCTATTATTTGACATAGGTAATTACCGATCCTTGAGGGTGACGGTGCCTAGATCCCATTGTTAAAAAACTATTTTCTTTCTGTGTGAATATGTTACCCACTGCTTTATGTTAACATAGGTAATTCAACTGGAATATTTTACGTGCCACTTTTAACATGGTTTTCAAAGGCAACGTCTATTATCCTTAACTATAGTGAACTACCAACGGAACTCTCGTGCTCGAGCTCTTAAAAAGGGTCTTCAGGCCTTTGGTCAGTGGTGTTGCACATGGGGCCTTTCCCTTTCTTGGCAAAAATGCGCCGTTAGGGTTGTTCGCAATGGGCATCAGCCCCAGCGAAACATAGATCTAAATGTGCCCAGATTTATTAAGGATCTGGGCATAAAAATAAATATTTTGTGCATTTTATGCCCAGAGGGCCCAAGAATTGCAAACTTAATACCGTGGTATGAATAAATACTAAGTGGATAATTGCTGCTCTGCGTGAAAAACTATATGAACAGCAGAAATGAGTCATATGGTAGGTAGTCCTTTTTGAAACAATTAGTCAGCAATCTTTGGATTATATGGGGAACTAGGTAAAAAGCAGTGATAAAAACTCCTACCGTTATATCGGGGGCTGAGTTGAGCGAGCCCTCAATTTAAAAAAAACTATAGGAGAAAAAACTGCTTCCCAAACGAATTAATAGCTAGAGTTGATAGGATTGGTAAGATGCAGTGAGATCGGACTGTGATGTGGCTGACAACAAATGAGGGTTTGGAACGCTCCGTATCGTAAGAGAGATTATATAACTGCCAGAGCTACTATTAAGCCCCATCAGGGAAGTGAGACAGGAGGAGCTCATCGTAGATAACAGGGTCAAAAAAGAGGAGTCATTAGAGGTCACGAGATCATCACCAAGATGTGACATTGCTGACTGCATAGTTCATCAACAGGGTATCGAAAACATCAGAACCCGCCACGATCATCAACAGACCACGGAGACCATCATCAGGGTTGCAAAAACGGAGGAGCGCATCAAGGTTGTCAACAATTGGCAATGATGGTTGAAAAGAGAATTGGACGAAAAAGCGGCTGCGAAGTTATTTATTTATTGCCAGTTTACAGGCAAGGTCAAAAAAATATACAGTAGAGGGTCAAGCTGACAGTGAAAAAAACTCCTGATCGTTGTTTCAAGAGTTTTTCAGGAGAAAAAACTGCAGCTTATTGAGGTTTAAAGTTCAGGACAGGGAAGCGTTGACACAGGTGCCCGGTGAAGAACTTCTCCATTCAGTGTTATGGATCCGGTATTCTGCACCAGCAGGTATGTCGGCGAACGGCTGTTCGCTGTCAACCTCAGAATGAAGTCTGGCACCGAAATCAGAGTCCGTGAACGCCATCAGAACGGAAGAGTGCTCCCAGAGAGTCAGCACCAAAAATTGTTGGAAGGTTTCCTGAATGTGGAAAACTAGTAACAGCTCTCGTAAACAAGGGATAGATTTGCTGAATTTTGGTACTTCTGGGTAGCTTATTCCTGATTGCTATAGAGTTTACCGAAAAAAACTGTCGGTATCTAACGGTGCGTGCCAAAGTAAAAAATACCTGGCGCATTGTTTGAAACGTGGTAAAAGTTCAGTAAGCTTTACTAATGTAGCTTACGAAGACGAAATATGTATGGGGTGTTTCAGCCTCCAGCAGAAATTCTCAGGGGATGGAGCAGGGAAATAAGCAATCTAAGACAAAAAATAGATAACTTAAAAATCTATAACTTGCCCAACTGCTAAAAAGCTCCTGTTCGTAATAAACCTACCATAAAGCAAAAATTCGTATTCACACATAGCTTCTTCAAGCTAACATAAAAGTCACATTAAACATATCGCGATTGCTGGACCCGATAAACCAGAGAGAATTTTCGCTACTTCCGAAGGAGAGCTCCATCTAGTCCTTGCGCCACTCCACCAGTACTTAGTTCGGGGTAGCATCAGCACTAATCTGGCTTTACCGTCCATCGCTACATCACTGATAGGCGCTGCACCAACATGCGATGTTGAAGAGGTTGGCGAGGTTGTAAAGCCAAAGAAGAAAAGGTCTAAGAAGAACAAGTCGTGCAGAGATTTGGCTCCAGCCTGCCCAACACCCGGTTCATCTGGACCTATCAGGCAAAGTGAGCTGGTTACCAGTACTCACTCAGCTGAAAGATCTGAGTTACAAACGCGCCCTCGATATAGTTGAAAACAGAATGAAGTCATTAAAGGTGTCCCGGAGTCAGCTTCAGTTATTCCAAAGGAGCGAATTAAACATGACTTGGAACTCCTTCAATTGTATGCAAAGACGCTGCTAACGGATGGCGAGTCCATTCACATTCTCAAGGCATATAGAATAGGGAAGGCTCTGTCTACACCCGATTCAAATCCTCGACCAATACCTCTTGAAATCATCTTGGAAAACGAAGCACAGGCACAGCTCCTCCTACAGAGAAAATCAACCCTGCGGGGTCCGCATTCTGAAGTGTTTTTTTCAACCGGAATATGGGCTGAAAGAGCGAATGAAAATGCGACAGCTAATAATAGAACTGAAAACACGAAAGACCAATGGCGAGGCAAATCTCAAAATAAGGGTTGGACAGATAGTTCAAGTGAAAAGAGAATTTCTTTGGCCGAAGGCAGTTACCCTGATAGCCTAACTATCCCATTTCAGAAACCAAAAACGTGCCCGCTTAAACTAATCGTCCTCAATGCCAGACCTCTGCTTAATAAGATGCCTTTGCTCCAGACTGTGGTTTTCATCCATCGCCCCGACATTATAATAGTTACAGAGACATGGGCAACACCCTGTGTATCCGACTCCGAACTCTTTATTCTAGGCCACGCTTACATTCGGAATGATCGACACGAGGGCCGTGGCGGAGGAAGCTGTATCTATTTAAGGCAACCACTTTCATTTTTTTCCATTGGACTATTGCCAATTAACCGCGGTAGAGGAGAGCTGTTGGCTCCGAGTAGTTCTAAAAGATAACTACTCTTTACTCGTTGGTAGTGTCTATCACCCACCCAATGCCAGCGAGGATTATGATCTTTGTCTTTCGCTGGCATTTCTCGCCGCAGATGACTTAAATCTGAAGTACTTCTTGATTGCAGGTGACTTCAATCTTCCTGAAGTTCACTGGTTTCCAACTTCCGGTCCTGCAAAGTTCGAAGACCTACTTGAGGCCATAGATATAGGCATGTGGGACCAGGTAGTTGATTTTCCCAACCGAGGCTCAAACATACTTGATCTAATTTTTTGTAGAGGTTGTCAGCCATCGTCAGTGTCGCCTTTAGATCCACTTGGGAATTCTTATCATACTATAGTTCTTTCTACACTAGAACTGAGGCTGCTGAAACGTTTTCCAAAAATAGAAGCTTTTACCGTGATTTCAGATCAGCAAATATGAGGGAATTGCTAACACATAAATTCCCACGACTGGACTAACTTCTTTGTCATGTTCGGATGTGAATGTTTGTACTGATACTTTTTACAAAGTTCTAGGGTCCACTCATTTTCTCGTTTTGTTCCCCGTAAGAAAATAAATAATGTCAAGGATGAAGTCTACCTCCCTTTATCATTCTGCCGTAGACTGAGTAGACTCACCCGTCGTTTTCATCTACAAAATGACACCTCCGCCTGCCCTTGATCCAATAAATCTTTGAAGAGGCTAAGAGGTTGTCTGACGAAAAACGACAAGCCGATGAGGGTAACTTTGCTGAAAACCCTTCGTTAAATGTTGCTAAGCTCTTTTCGCGCACAGTAAAAGTGCAGAGAAAAACGCAGCACCCCGTACTTCGAGATGCTTTGGGAAACCCAATAGCTGACGCTAAGTTGACTGCTGATAGCTTCAATGCTTTCTTGTCTAGAAAGTTTAGTGAACATACTGTCGCCCCCTGTCCTGACATCCGGGTTTGGACCGGTAACGTCCTAGAAACCATATTTTTTACCCTCTGAGACGTGACCGTAGCCATTCGGCGTTTTCGTCAATCTTACAGTCCAGGACCCGATGGCGTCCCGGTCAGCGTTCTAAAGGCGGATTCAAACGATATATTTCCGTCCCGTCTGTATAAGATATTTAATCTTGCTCTTGAAAGTGAAACTTTCCCTATTTTATGGAAGGAGTTGCACATATTGACTTTTCCCAAACACGACCGACCTACGTCATTTGACGACTTTAGGCCAATAAATAAACTACCAGCAGTCTAGATGATCTTCGAGACCTTGATCAAAGACAAGATGATGCGTAACCTAAAAGAGAATAACCTACTTAATGCGGCTCAGCATGGGTTTCTCGAAAACAGTTATTGTGACACTTGCCAGCTCTCTTTCTTTGATCATGTGCTACAATCTAAAGACAGCGGTTTTGCAATTTGGGTAACAAGCTTCTGAACTTAATATTTTCCAATTTGAATGCTCGCGCACAACGGGTTAAAATTTCTGATGTTATCTCCAACCCCACGCATCTGGTAGCGGAGTTATTCAGGGCAGCGTGCTCGGCCCGCTTTTTTTTTGCCTCTTTGTCAACTTTTAAATCGTCAGCTTACATAAAGGGCCTACCATACTGAAAAAAATCAGGAACATCGTTCACAAAAAGGCAAAATAGAAGCGGGCCGAGCACGCTACCCTGAATAACTCCGCTCCTCGCATGAGTGGGGTTGGCTATAACATCAGAAATTTTAACCCGTTGTGCGCGAGCATTCAAATAGGAAAATATTAAGTTCAGAAGCTTTTTACCTATGCCGAAGGAGGCAAGTTTCCGTAGTAGAAGATCATGGTCAACACGATAAAAAGCCTTCGTGAAATTGAAGTAAACGGTGTAAATTGCAAACCTGCGGTCTCTAGATTTTAGCACATGATCAAAGAAAGAGAGCTGGCAGGTGTCACAAGAACCTTTTTCGAGTAACCCATGCTGAGCCGCATTAAATTGGTTATTCTATGTTAGGTGACGCATCATCTTGTCTTTGTACAAGGTCTCTAAGGTCTTCGAGACTACTGACAATCTATTTATGGGCCTGAAGTCGTCAAATGACGTAGGTTGGCCATGTTTGGGTATTGGCAGTATGTGTGATTCCTTTAATAAAATAGGGAAAGTTTCACTTTCAAGAACAAGATTAAATATCGTATACAGAAGGGACGGGAAAATATAATTTGCATGTGCCTTTAGAATGCTGATCGGGACACCAAGGGGTCCAGCACTGTAAGATTGATGAAAAGGCCGAATGGCTACGGTCACATCCCAGAGGGTAAAAGTTATGGTTTCGAGGATGTTACCGGTCCAAACTCGGATGTAAGGAAAGGCAGCGACAGTATGTTCACTAAACGTTCTAGACAAGAAAGCATTGAAGCTATCAGCTGTCATTTTTGCGTCAGCTAGATGGTTTCCTAAGGCGTCTCGAAGGACGGGGTCCTGCGTTTTTCTCTGTGTTTTTACTTTGCGCGAAAAGAGTTTCGCAACATTTAAAAAAGATTTTCGGCAAGGTTGACCTCATTAGCTAGTATGTTTCGTCAGACAGCCTCTTAGCCTCATTAAAGAGTTCTTATATCAAGGGCAGAACGGAAGTGTCGTTTAGTAGATGAAAACGACGGGAGAGTCTACGCAATCTACGGTGGAATGATAAAGGGAGGTAGACTACATCCTTGGCATTAACTTTTTCTTACGGGGAACAAAACGAGAAATAAGTGGACCTAGAACTTGGTACAAAGTATAAGTACAAACATTCACATCCGATCATACAAAGAATTTTGTCCAATCGTGGTAATTTAGATGTATTAGCAATTCCCCCTATTTGATGATCTGAAATCACGGAAAAAACTATATTTTTTGGCGAACGTTTCATTAGCCTATAGTTCTAGTGTAGAAAGAAATAAAGTATAATTCAGTATAATTCAGTATATATAAGGGAGATAGGCAGAGCCTTTGAAAACCCTATTTACAAATAGATGCTAGCAAAACAAGCAAATGTTACATGGCGAAAGTCGTTTAAGTATATCGATCATTGCTGTCGACTAAATATATGTTCATCAAGTAAAAATGCATCAAGTCTTCTTTTAAACATTTCAACGCTTTCAGCCTGAACAACCGAAGTTGGCAGTTTGTTCCATTCTTCAATCACCCCTTGGGAAAAGAATTTGGCCCGCACTTCAAGTTTGGCGTGATTTCTTTTCAGTTTGTATTGGTGACCTCGGAGACTTGTCATGTTTGCCAATTCAAAAAAGTTGGCCATCTGAAGAGCACAATCAACTCCTCTGACCAGTTTGAATACTAAGATCATATCCCCTCTGTATTGCCTATAAGAGAGAGGAAAAAGTTTAAGTCTTTATATGCAGCCCTCATAGGGTAGGCATTTCAATCCACTGACTAGTTTCATTGGCCTCCGTTGAACTTTCTCCAGCAGAGCGTAGTCATGTTTTGTCCAAGGGCACCACGCCTGAACGCAATATTCCCACACCGGCCGGATAAATGTTCCAAACACGCGCCCAAAAAGCTCTCCGTCAAAATTAACGAAGGACCTCCTGATTGCGCCTAGGATACACATAGATTTATTTGTGATATTCGCACAGTGCGACGATGGTTTGAGATTGGTGTTATCCATATACCCAAGTCCTTAGAATATTTACCTCCTGTAGTTGGTGATCACTGACGAAGTACTGGTATTCAAACCTTATCATCCATCTGGAACTAGACAGCAGTCTGATTATTTGGCATTTGTTAAGATTAAGGTTCAGCAGCCACTCAGCACACCATGTTTGCAAGCGATCTAAGTTTTGTTGTAATTTCCACGCATCCTCCGGTTTTTCAATCGAGTTCCATAACTTCAGATCGTCAGCGGACATTACCTTCTCGCATGTCAGACAATCCAGGCAGTCGTTTACGTATATCAGAAACAAAATGGGACCCAGAACGCTGCCCTACGGAACTCCACTGTAAATGGTTTCCAAGTGAGACTTGGCGTCTCCAATACAAACACATTGGTGCCTGCCTGTGAGAAAGTCGGCCAACCATTTGAGTAGGTTGCCACCCATTTGATGCAGCTTAAAGATTAGACGTCTGCGTGGAACCCTTTCAAAGGCTTTGTTGAAGTCAATGTAGACCGCATCGACTGACAAACCCATTTTAATGATTTCGTCCAACTTTCCATGGATGTGAGCAGGTTCGTGAGGCAGGATCGACCACTTCGAAATCCATGTTGATATGAACTTAGCAAGTTATTCTCTTCAAGATGCCTCATCAGTTCCTTTTTGATTATCTTCTCAATCAGTTTGCAACAGATACTTGTGAGGCTGACTGGTCGGAAACTGTTTGGTGATGTCCTCTATCCTCCTTTGTAGATGGGGGGATATGTTGGCTATCTTCCACTCGGTAGGCAGAGCCTCCGCTTCCATCGAACTTTCGAATATCTGGAGAGTGGAGAGGCCAGCTGTTCTGTGAGTTCATTGAGAACATTTGTGGATATACTACCTTGTTCAGGTGATTTAGTGGGCTGTAGCTGTTTCAGTTTTTCTTCCTGTGTTCATTGGGAACGACACCGTACTTATTTTGTTTTTAGATTGGTAGTACCGTAGTATTCTTCCTCGTCATAAGGCGGTTCTTCCGTATACACGGACATAAATAAATTGGATAAGAGGCTGGTCTTATCAGAGTTATCGGTCAACCTGTTTCCCTGATATTCTTTTAGACAAGGAATGGAGTCCCGATTACGTTTGGTCTTATTTACGTTAGCAAAAAACCTTTTCGAATTTCTTGGTATTTCTTTGACTTTTTCTGACTCAAAGGCTGGTTTTTATTTTCTCAGAAGATTCCGACACCAATTTCGCTGTTTCTTAATAGCGGAAAAATGTTCAGGTTGTTGATATCTGGCATATGTTCTCCACAGTCTTCTTTTCTTCTTGAGATTACTTTATATTGCCAATGTCACCCACTCGGGTCGAGATTCGTACGATCGCCTTTTAAGTGGGCAGAATGTCTCTACCAACTGCTGAATCAAGTTAGTTATGAAGAAACAGGCAGCGTTTGGGTCAGGTACATGTGCAGGGCTCCAATCTATCCCATTTAGTAATTCTTTCATTTTGGGCTAATCCCCTTTCCAAACATTTCTTTTTATTTATTTAGAATTAAGAATTTATTTAGAATTTATATTTGGTTAGCACCGGGAAGGTACTGTCTAAGCAAACATTAGTAACGAAATAAAGTTATGACAATGTGTGGAGATAAAATGTACAAATTCATAACTTGTCCTGCTATGTCAACAGTTAGCAATGTTTTAAAAATTAATGGTGAACTAGAAAAATAGGCAGTGGAAAAACTCCTACCATAAAAATGGAGGCAGAGTTCAATAGGCCTTCATTTTCGAATAGAAGGTAGGAGAAAAAACTGCTTAGGAAAAATAGTCAGGTGGTAGAATAGGGTAATACTGCAGTAGCATTTCAGAATGAGATAATGAAACGTCGAGGTGATTCGTTCTTGATCACTTAGGCGTATGAAACAGAATCTCACGAAAAATGCGACAATGAACTTAAGTCCTCAGCATCATAGGATCCAGAATTGAATTCTGATGAGGGTTAGTATCCAAAGAAACCGCAGCATTTAAGACTGTTGACCACCGAATTTGTACGTCCGAATGACGTCATCGTTTGGAGGACGGGTGATATAAGGAGACATTATAGTTCATGGTCGTCTCGAGGTAGCGTAAATATAGTTTCAAGAGGGTTACTCAAATTCCCGATGGTCCTTTCTCCGAGTCATGGGGAAAGCTACTGGGAAAAGATGAGGAAAATAAAAGGTTAATAGAATCAGTGTTAGGATAAATGTGCAGTCTTCGCTTGAATGCAGATAGACTAGTTAACGACCTAATTTCAATTGGCAAGTTATTCCAAAGAAAACTATACCTAGAAGCAAAAAAGAGAGAGCATTTACACGTGGAGGATGCAGGGGGAGGTATAATTAGTTCAGAATTTCTTAGGTTATAAGGAAGACTAACGGGGGTAATGACAGAAAGCTTTGGGAGAGTTGAACTATTATTAAGACGAAAAAGGAGACGAA